>BGPR01009101.1:0-39148 GCA_013235015.1 Araneus ventricosus
AGGCAAGCCGTTCAGTTACGTATTTATACTCCGACAATTTAGTCACTCAATATTAAAGCTTTCTCTATCATACCCGCAGATATGGTTGAGTGAGTTCGTTGAATTGAGTTGAAGAACTCTAGTTATAAGCACTCACTCTGATATTTGTATTGGGTAGATTCCTTATAGGAAGTTACCTATCCAATGTTTTCATGACGCGACTTTCGGAAAATTTATCAGATCTTCACAGTCATGACCCTAGAACCCAAAAAACCACCCTTCGTTAAAAAGAGACATATATATATATATATATATAATATAAATCCAAATACAACTTGTATATAATCATACAGAAATAAAGTAAACAAAACATATCAAGAATCAAATTCTATGCTAAAAAGTCATTATTTGAACTATACATCAATTTTAAATAAAATCTAAAAAATTGAAAATACTAAAGATACCGTGAACAAAAATCAAGTTTAAGAATTTATATATCAACAAGTAAAAAAACTCTGTTGTTATTAAAAGTATTGAAATAGGCAAAACAAGTAAATGGAGTTTTCAACAATTAATATAGCAGCTTGGCTGTGGACAAGATTCAGCCAGGTTAAATTAATTTTGCTGTACAAACCATCCCTGTTACTATTGTAGTTGAAAAAACAAACAGGGTAATTTACCCTAAAATGAAAGAATTTATAAAGAAAAGTCTTATACTAACCCTAACAATAACAGTATAGTAACGACTAAAATTCAGGATAAAAAGATGTAATATAACATTATATTGCACTATGATATTGCACTAAAGAGAGTAAATATATAATTCAATAAAATACCCATACTTTTCATTAAATATTAACTACTCAATGTCTCCTCTTATACTTACCAGAATTCATCTCTTTCAATATAACGCGCCATTCACATTGACATCACATGTTGCCACAACCAAAATTCTTACCATGAAACAGCATAATTTACCAAATAATATAATTAATTATTGATATCAAGAATTAGTAAGATACCTATATTAAAATTCTCAAAACCATTTTTAAAAATGTAATACAGTTATTTATCTAGATAATATTTGATAATTGTTAAAAATGTCTATTAAAAAGGAAAATTTCACATGAAAGATCCTGGCGCCATCTATGTAATAAATCTTAAACCAGTAACTCATTATCCAAATTTGAATAAAATTACACTTTACGAGTAGAATATGCTAAAACACTATCTCACTATCAAAGAAATAAAAATATTCCTTTATAAACCAATATGAATGTTTTATTCTAAATGACCCAAATATTTCTTATCTATATATATACTCTTAGAAAACATATAGGCATTCCATAATCCAGTGCAAAGGAATACAAATTTTTTTTGTTCTTAATTCTAATATCAATGTCAGTTACTAAATTATTATTTCTGATTATATAATTTTTTACTAAATTCTAGAAGACAGAAATGCCAAGATTACTATTCCAAAACGGGAATTTATTAATTTGAAAATTAAATGCATTTCTTTTATCAAAGATATCTGTTACTAATTTATTATCTATGATTTTAATATCTAGATCTAAAAATTCTGCAGCTAATTCATTGTCAGTAGTTTTTATAAGTTTTAAATATTCATTATAGAAGTCAATATGAGGCTTAAGGTCTATTTCTTTATTGAATAATATTAAATCATCTATATAGCGGAATAATATACTATGGATAAAATTAGTCAAATCTTTCTCATAGTAGTGAAGATAAATATTTGCTAAACTATTGCTAGCTGGACCTCCTTGAGGTAATCCTTTAATTTGATGGAAAATCTAATTATCAAAAAAGATATTATTTTCTTTTAGAACAAGATGAATAAGATTTTTAAAATTATTAATGTTAATATCTCTTTTCAGATCATAATCTTTATGTATATTTACTAGGGTATTAGTGAAATCTTCAATATCTATACTATTAAATAAATCCTGGAAGTCAAAAGTATGTACACTAGTTATTTCTACATCTTTAATTACATTTAATATCTCTACACTATTATTTACTATAATTGTATCTTTTTGCTTATTTAAATTCTCTATCACTGTCTGTATGTATTTTTGCAACAGTTTGCCAGATTTTGTAATATAAGAATTGCAGCCATTAGTAACACTTCTGAATTTAAGAGGACTCTTGTGAAATTTTGTTGTAAGAAAGATGTGAGGATAATCTTTTTTAATATAATTAATTCCCAATTTCTTATGGAAGGCCTGAATTCTATTAGAAATTTTTCTTTCACCTAATTTTGTCTCTTTATAAATTTCTCTATTAATAATAAGATCATTAAGCATTTTTTTGTAAAAATATTTACATATTATAGTAAAATTACTGGGCACTTTGTCTATATAGACTATTACAAATTCTGTTTGCAATTCTTTAATATGTTTCTTAATATCAGGATATCTATTAAAATCATTAGATTTAAAATTATAGCTAAAAAGATCTAATAATGTTTTATGTCTATATTCATTAAATGCCTCTAGAGGCAGACTGTATTTAATTGCCATATTTAATATAAATTTCTCAATATCTTTTTTAATTTGCTTTTTAATAATTTCATTACTATTAGCTATAGCCATTCTATGCGTTGTACCTTTACTCATTAATTCTCTAAGTTTTTCATTTAAAACAATATTCAAATCTCCAGTCATTACATGCCCATGATCTTCATTCAAGAAACTATTATATTTTAAACACTTGCAATCATCACTCGTATTACTTTCTTTTATATTATTATAGTTAAAAATCATTCTGCCTAATTGTGTGTTTATATTTAAATGCACGTTTAATTTTAATATTTTTTATAGGGAAGCAATTAATATGTTTATCTAATGTAGCAGAAAATTTACAGTTGTCATACTTTTTGTTCATAAAAAGGAAGGTACAATATTCAATATCTTTCTTATTGGAAGTGTTATGTGATAAATTAAATTTTTTATAAATACATTTGAATATATCCCTAATCAAATCCCATCCATGTGAGTCTGTCTTATTATTCATAATTAATTCTCTACTAGCTTTTATTTCTTTTTTATTTAATCCAAACATATATCGTTTAATCTTTTTCATGTTAAGGTCTTTATCAAAATTCTTACACAGTACCAATAAATCTTCATTAATAATCTTAAGTTCTCTATTATCTCTCTTGTGTCTAGCTGTACTAGATTTAACATGTCTTTCTTTTATATTAGAAGCTTCTACTTTATAAAAGTAATGAGGTTCATTACCTTTTAAAACTTGCAAAATGTTTTTCCCAAAATACAATACATTAAGTCCATAAGGATAAATGGTGTTGTAGTATTCTATAAAAAAATTTTCCCACCATAATCTAGATTTTATGTAAGGAACTATCTTAAAAATGCTAATATCAACATTATCAAAACCATGTGCATGAAAATGACCAATTTCTATTTTATTACGAATATTTTTGTTATTTTCAATTTTTTTAGAGTCTGAACGGTGTTGATTCATTCTTAAGTTAATTGTATTAGATGTTTGTCCTATATACATGAAATTACCAATTTTACAATTCAACATATATATACAATTATAAGTTTTACAAAAAAGAAATTCAGAACTATTATCTAATTGAGCTTCATTAATCATTGCACAAGTTTTGCATCTTTTATTATTACAATTATTGAATTTAAGATTCTCTAAATAATCAATCTTTTCATTATTATTCATTTGCTTCATATTACTTTTGAACTGAAGTGTATAATGTGAAATAGGGGAAGCCAATTTATTTTATATTTATATTTTGAATTCCAAAAATCCTGGTTTTATACTTTTTTGTAATATTATCTCTATATCCATTATCATATCCCTCTATATTGCCACCATGAATACTGCTCAAATCTCTATAATTATTATTTTGTGAAGTATTACTATTATAAACAGGTTGAAAATCAATTGTAGAATGAAAGTCTGTATCAATATCATTACTTAGAAGTTATGTGCTCCCATCAGCCGCATTCACTTCCACTTTTTGTACGGTAAACAAGCTGATATATCTGGCTTTGCTCCGAATTAAAATGCTTTCATGTCTAATATTTTTAATGTAAAAACTGCTATTGTATAAAAATTATAATACACAAATTCCTTTTCTGTTCTGACACGTTTTTAATTAAAATCAGAATATCGATTGAAACAGACGACTTTTAAAAGCAGCTGTTTTCTCCATAAATTATTATTTGTTATATAGATACTTCAAATTTCGTTAACAATTACTAAAGTAAAAGAAAGAAAGATTTCAATGAATATTGTGAAACAATTAAATTAACTAGTTAAATATTCATTAATTTAAAGAATGAAAATAAATAAATCATTATTTGGTCCTGATATAAATTGTTAATCGTCTACTTTTAAAATTTTCTTTTAGCATTAGTCCAGAATTCTGTGAATGTATTCTGGCAACTATATATATTCGTATTATACTTGTTCCTCAACAATAAAGAATATTGTTACGAATTCTGTGTAAATTTATTTTGAAAAAATATTAAAATGAGAGAAACAAATTGTATGGGAATGAAATTTTTGTCTCCGAAATGCTAATTAAAAAAAAAATTTAATAAGGTGTAAAAATACTTTCGTGAGATAATGTTTTCCAAAGATTTCGCGGAAAAACGTCTTGATTAATTTTTAATTAACTGAAATGGTAAGTAAGTTTTGGGCTTTGAAAAGTTAAGCTGAACTTTCTCTTGTCTTAAATAAAAAGTATGTCTGGTTGAAATCACCCCAGTGGTTTAGGAGGACATGTGGAGCATACATACATAGACACAATAACTTTTATTTAAATTAAGTTAATTATTAGATCATTACAAGATTAAGATTGCTGGCATATACTATGAGACATATAAAAAGGTTTTAGTGAAGATATCGTCACAATCAACTAAATATTTAATTTTAAAAGTTAATTTGACAAATTAATTTAATTTAATATTTAACTAAACATGGCTGCACCAAAATTTGTTTAATAAATTTAATATAAAATATCCAAAAAAGATAGATATATAAGAGTTCCCTTTATCCTTTTTTATATTGAAAAATATCTCATTAACTTTAAAATTGTTTTAGGGTTTTCTGCCTGAGTATTTGCTTTTAACTGTCGATGGAGATTTAAATTTCCTATTCAAAATGGCTGCATTGATATCCTATGTTTAACGTGTTCTATCACACGTGTTAAATTTGAAACTCACAATGTTTAATAATTTTTATTCTCTTATGTGTTAAGAATTTAGTGACTATTATCTCTGTAATCACGGAGTTCTCTACATGAGCCCATTCTAGTGATGTTTGAATGTTTCGTATCATGTGACTTTACCATATGACAAAGTAATGTTCGCACAATTATATGGCAACCTAGATTAAATAAACTAATCTAGAGTCGTTCTTCATTCGTGTCAAGTGTCAATTTCTTGCTACTGTTCCAGATAGGCTGGCTTAATGTTATCTAGGGAATATTTGCGCTGCTGGTATATTTATTTCTTTACGATTCCTACGTGTTGAATGATTACGTGTTAAGATATATATATAAAAAAATGATCAATTTACTGACTAATAAATCTAGAATAACCTTTTGGAATGAAAAATGGAATGATAAAACCTTGATATAGTAAAAAATTAAATGTCATGAAAACAAAATCACAGCGTAAATATTGCGATGCGTAGAAGCAATAAAGTCATTGGCTATTCCTGTATTCATCAATATGTAATATTTCATTACTTTTGTAACATTAGCGTAAAGGAATCTACCTTTGCCTTCAAGCTTGCCGAAAAGGGATTTTTAAATTCTTTATCTCACCGGCATGACTCTTATCATTTGGAGTTAAATTGGTGAGAAGCTACTAACAGAAATCATATCTATTATAATAGGCATGCATCTGCTTCTCTGTTAATTGCAATGTAATCTCGCTCATTTCCGAGTACCTGTAAAAGAGGATATTCTTGCTACTATGATAATAATTTCGTAATTGACCCTTTGGTAAATGCTTTGAATAAAAATTAATCAAAGATATTCTCAAAAAGGAAGAGAGAATATTGTTATTCTAGCCTTAAGATTTAATGAAGATTTTCATATTTGATGGAATATTAGGTTAAGTTTAATTATTTTAATATATATCATTTTTTATATAAGTAAGAAGATATTTAAAATAAATAAATTTGAAAGCGCTGTATGCTTTTCTGTTTAGAAAATGAATTATTTAATAATTAAGCTGACTCTAATTGTTGAAGAAATAATTTACCTGTCTTCATGTTTAATACCTTATTTTTTAGAAGAATTTTGAACAGAACAGTACAACACATTTGATCAAGCTGTGAATGCAGATTCAGTTATCCTTTCTGCTGAGGTCATAGAATTGCATGTAATATTCTGTAGAAAGATTTAATGAAACACTGCTAGCGTAAGATTTATTAACTCAAAATTTTAATTTTAGTTTTAAGTTATAGTTTTCATGTTATTATTCTTTCTTCTTAAAATATTCCGTTCATCAGCAATTCTTAAGCACACGACTAGGGTCGAGACCGTTCTTTTCCTTTTCCTTGAGAAAATTTCTAATAATTACTTTATATCTAACCTGTTACATCTTTGTACCCTCACGGTCTACCCAGTACAGAAATGTTTTAAAAATAAGCGGGCAATTGGAGAGCTTGCCTTTCTTACTAAGGGACTGTAGCGAAATCACCAAGTAACTATTGGATGGGGTAGCTAGGATTATAATAAAACGTTAAAGCAAAGTAGGTACCCAATGATAAATTTTAACTTATTATACATTTGAACAATTATTTAATCTATACTGGTTACTGAAATATATAACACAATGATAAGCAATTCAAGCTATACTCATATAAATCACCTACCTTTGCAGACCTGAAAAACCTAGCTACTAAATTAAATCATTTTGCATACAGTGGTAATGCATTGCTGAATGTGGAATCAAATTAGAGAAATTAAAACAGAATCAAATTAGAGATATTAAAACATAATCAAAATACTTGAGTTTAAACCTTTTTATTATAGAATAGTTTAAATTAAATCACTTTGATCACTGCCATGAGTTGTACATATATAAGATGATGCACATAACTAAAAATGGAATAACCAAAATAAAAAAAATATGTAGCTACACATATTACAAAGCGCTGCAGGCATAGAAAAAAAATATAGTAATGAGGATACTAGGTAAAAACAACAAATTCAATGAATACTTTTTTGATTCTGCAGAAAAATAATTGTGGTACGTGGACAAAGCACATTGCAGTCTCTGTTTGCTTGTGAAAAACTTATTACAACACACGATGTATGAAAAAATTCGAAGAAATTGGTAATTTCACAAAATCATGTGTACATAACTCGGTGATTTAGACGCATTATTGGTGCACTACACGCTTCCTTGAGCACTTCCTTCTTAAACACTGTTAACGTAAAGAAATTTGAATGGGCAGACTGTTCAAATTGCAACCTGATCATTTCTAGTGCAAGGCTTGAGGTTGAGTATTCGATTCACTCGAACTACTGACTTGTATTGCGCAAATTTAGCACCAAAAGCTGTCACAACTGCCTCCATTTCATATATGAATAAAGATGAAAATTTTGGATGACACCATTCACATCTTGAAGATTTCAAACTCGTAGAATCAAACATCACATCACTTTACCAAAAAACGTGTTGGAGAATCGAACTCTTTCGTTTTAAAATTTCAACGGAAATGGAAAAATATAAAAATGACAAGCTTCCTGAAGGCCCAAAGGACCCCAGAAGCCCCAAAGGCCCTGGGGCCCACAGCTGCAACAACTCCAACCACACGATCAGACCATCACAAAGGAAAATTCAAATCATAACGGAAAACGATTCCAGTGACAGACGCCAAAACCTGATTACGCCAAATTCTTGCGCGAAAACAAGATGGCGAAGAAATAATCCCGTTGAAAAATTTGAATTTAAAAATTAATAAAGTTGAAACCTTAATGGAAACAACAAAAGTTAAGGCAAATACTATTTAAATCGAATACAAAGTAAATAATTAAGAAAAATTTAGATATTTAATGAAACGGCTAAAAATTATCATTTGAATTTCAAAAATTGTCAAAGTTGCCACAAGAGATGAAACAAACTTTGGTAGCGAAGAATTAAATTAATTAAAAATACTGACAAAACCGAAAAAAGATGTAGATGCAATTTTTGCAATCTAACAGTAACAGTCACCATTCTAGGGTTGCAGGTGGTATCTGACGCAACACTGTTCGACAGGAGCCAACATGTCGGGGATATAACAATGCCTCACTTGGCCACGGAGATCATCCCCACTGCAGGTGTTACCTAACACAGGTGTTGATTTGCAGAGTCGCCAACATGTCTGGGAGTCTACAGAACGCCACCGTATGCCATCGTACCTGATGCCATTACAGCAACCGAACCGGTTGGATGGATATGGGACTGTGGGAGTTGACGGTGCAGTTTTCTTACGGGAATACAAGAAGTGAACTTTTGACACACTGTGGTCGCGAAAGCGGCTTTTGTGAAAGATGAAATAGATGGCCGGCGATTTTTTCAAGCTTTGTGAAATGAAATACAACTTGCCTGATGAGAAGACGAAGCGATTGATCAAAAGGTGGACTTTGAGATTAGATCAATTTTTTGGGGGGAGGACAGAAACCAGAATGGCCTCGTGAGAATTTTCGGATCCGGACTTGCATTTCTCTTAAGTGGGATTGCATTTTGTCTCTTTGTGGACAGACCCGGACCTCGTGCCTGAATTAGCGAAAGTTCACTTAATCTTCGGGAAACGGATTGGACTTTCCATCGTATTGCAGTATTTTTTTTATTTGCGAACGGTCCCCTGACCTCGGGCATGATCTTGCGGATGTTCACTTGAACTTCGGAAACCGTACTGAGATTTTTCCAACAGAATGCAGAGTTATTCTCAAGAACTATTGAGGAGATACCTGAAGCAAGTTCATCCTCAACAGTTTCAAACCCGGTCCTGTTACGAAAGAACATTAATCTTGATTTTCTCGCCCAGAGTACATTACCGTTCCTCGAGTGTTCTCCATATAATTAATTGTGTATATATCTATATTAGTCAAGATTAAGGAATATTTTAATTTTTAATAATGTAATTGAGCTGTAAATTAATTTCTGAAAGATAAGAATTTGTCTAAATTTGCCTTCATCTTTCTGAGCCGTAAACCATGGCCATCGGTCAAGATGTTACAGGACTGAGATCTGACATGATCAGTGGCTATGTTAAAGTCTCAAAAATGTTTTACACGGCTACAATCGAAACAGAGCTTATACTGAGGAGAGAAAGTGTTGTGAGTACGCATTGAGACAAGGAAATAAAGAACTACAAACAAACCGTTTCTGAAATTGATGCAATTTCTGAGATTGAACACAAGAGATTTGTAAAATCTTTGTATTAAAGTTTAGATGAACGAGGAAGTAATGATGAAAGTTTCTTGCCAATGATGTTGAATGGTGAAAAGAAAATATTTTTTAACTAAAAAGAATGTAACACTTGAGAATGTTAAATATAGAGTGAAAAAAATAATTGCCTTATTGTTGAAATGCATTTTTCTCACATATTTTTGATAATGAAATCACCAACACATTGCCTTACTATTCAAATGCATTTTTCTCACATTTTTAGATAATGAAATCACAAACTTGGTAAACGTGGCAAGAAATTCAGTAAATGGAAACGCTTTACCAAAAATCATGACTATTGTTAAAAGAATCGTAATTTTCTGAGACAAAAGAAACATTTAACAAAATTCAAAACCAAGACATTATTATGAGGAACGCTGTGGAAATCTGGATTGAAATACAGTTTTCTATTTTGAGTACTGGAGCAAATACTTCTGTGCTGCAGATCTGTTAATTTTATGCTCCAAAAATATAGGAGAAAAATCTAACTTTTTTCAATTAACGAGTGAAGAAAATGGTTAAGTTTCCTTTTATGAATAAAAGCAGAATCTGCAGTAACCATTCAATATCAGTTATTAAAAGTAAGTCTTCTTTTTTGAAAATATTTTAAACCTAATATCCCGTATATGAGTAACATTATAATTTAAGAACTCTTCATGTGCGAAGTAAAACTTTTTCTGCGATTCGTGTATATAAATCAGTTAAATCTGGAAAAACAAATGAAACATTAAAAAATTAAGGGGAAAATTATTAATTTAAACATTTTTGTTTTGGTCTGATTGAAAATTAAATGTCTGTGTCAAGAGCCGTAAATATTTCATTTTAAACTGTTCATATAAGTTTAAAAAATTCAGTTTTGATAAGCGGCCAATCTCTGTCAGAACATCTACTGACATTTGAATGTCACTTTAGTCTTGTCAGTGTGCTGAAGGAATAAAAAAGAAAAGCACATGCTAAAAGATTATAAATAAACTAAGAAACTGTGTTAAAAAAAACGGTTCGCGTGTCTTTGTGTTACTACTGCTAAGTAATTAGCTTGATACGTCCCTAACTACTTCTGCTTATTGGTGACAGTCAAAATTTACCTAATGCCTATTTTACTATTTTTTCTCTGATTCGTGTTATTTCCTCATAAGTACTTGAAGGTCACAGCAGACAAAGTGTGTTTACACTACTAGTTGACAGAACGCTGAAGTCTTTAGTGAGTCGCTAATGACTACGTCATACCGTCTTAAAAGAGTAGAATTATCATCTGATCATCGAAGCCGGTGGAGGTAGCTACAATATTTTGCACTTTATGGTGCTCGAGAACTTTAAAGTTCGCGATATAAATAGCAACCGATTGAACATCACAAGGCATATTTTAATTACACGCGATAGAAGTTGAAAAATTAAATAAGAGTTAAAAAGTCATTTCCTTGGCCGCACACCAGTAAGAAATCTTTTCGTGTAAACTATTAAATAAGTGCATCGTAGGAAATGCATGCCTGACTAGAGTTTTAATTTTATAGGGAACCAAGGAAAGACTCAGAAACATGTGAATTAACCCTCTGAGCGACTAATAGGTCAGAGTAAGCCGTCTCAAAAACATCTCTCTGCTTGGCAATGGGTTCGTTTAACAAATATCCCCCGTCACACAAGAGGTTTTTGAAAAAGAAAACCCTTCATTTCCCCCCCCCCTCTCATTACAATCTGCGGGAGGTCTAATTATCTCAGCGGGGAGAGTCTTCTCCCGTTCCTCATCGCTAGCAGATCCCCTTCCCAGTGCCGGCCGCAGGGGATTGTGAAAGGTGGTTTCGCACAAGGGTCTACGCCGCTGACTGAATTCTGTTTTTTTAAATCCAAATAAATACATTTGAATATAATTATACAATTTGTACACATTTTACTTCTACCAATCTAAGGCAAGGTTGGGTTCTTTAAAATCGTGAAAGATTAGAATATCTTACAAGCTGCACATAAACTGTTACAAACTGAGAAACATTATTGACAGAGAATATAAAAAATAACTAAAAACGAAAGGCGAGAAAACACGTATTTGCCGCTTACGACTGCAAAATTCAAACCAGGGAAAAGGAGGTTGTTCTCATCTTCAAGGTGACCGAAAGAGAAGAAATAACACGGTTCTGCGAAAGTCGAAGTAGATTTGCTTAACTTAGAAAACCGTTTGCGGAGATCAGAGGGTTAAAAACTAGGGTGCCAAATAAAAGAGCTCGAAATTGGATATTTTAATATTTCAGATTGAAGATATATTCTATTCAGCAAAGATAAAATTATGTTGCTTTATTTAAGAACAACACCCCAAAGCTTATTCTTAAGCTGATTTTTTCTAAAATGGTTCCAGTAAAGGCTTTTAGAAGCATGGTTCGATTTCCTGTCAGGTCCAGATTAAGGTTTCTTTTATAATCTTTCGAAATTATCTTTAAAATGTGACGGCTGAGTATGATAAATATGAAGCATATTGAAAAAATGTTTCTCCTCATCCATAGGAAACAGGTTGGGGATGGTTTATTATGAAAAGCACCGTCTTTGTAGACCATGGAGCTGTTGATTTTTTTCCTTGTTAATTTTACTGAAAGATAATGCATTCAACGATTATTATTAATTGATACTAGCTGCATGGCCCGGCGTTGCACGGGCAATCTTGAATAATGGGATATTCCCGGGCGGAGAGAAGTGAGATCACGTGAGGCCTTGGGATCCATATTTTTTCATATGCCCGGCTCCGTTTTTTTTCAACAAATATTGTCACTGACTTTCCCAACAAATGTAAATATTCTTTCAAATCTAGTCTTTTAATTACTAATTTTCATATGCCCGCCTCCGGTTTATTTTTTCTACACATACTGTGACTAACGTAAACGTTACGTTTCCTCCAAAACGTAAAAAATCCTTTGAATCCTATATTGCTTAATTAAAATTTTTAAATCCAACCTTTTAATTACTTATAGTTAATAACCCAGCGTTTCTCGGAATAAACATTTTTTCATATGCCCGCCTCTGTTTTTTTTCCCTACAAATAATGTCACTAAGCTTCCCCAACAAACGTAAATCTGTTTTTAATCCTCTCTTGTTGGATTAACACTTTCAGTTCTAGCCTTTTTACTACCTTAAAGCAGTTTGGTTTGAATGAAAACGCTAGAATTCTTAAGCTTATAAATTAAAACAGATTAGCATGATATTTGTTTTGCAAAAGAAAAAATAAAACGAGTAATAATAAAAAAACGGATAAAAATGAATAAATATTTTCCCCCAACAAACGTAAATGTTGTGAAACACCGTACGACAAAAAAAGAAAGAAAAATGCAGGAAAACGATTCTTTTTTTCAATTGTTAATAAATCCAAACACAGAAGAACACAGAAGCTCGCTCAAAAGAAAATAACAACTTCCGTTAAATAAATAAAAAAAATGCAACACCGGATGCGAAAACTAATAATAGGGGGAAAATAAGAATCCGCCATGAATGAATTCACCATTCTGCCAATAGATGGCAGCACGTCAATTCATTCATTTTGACGTTTTAATTAATATCTTTTTAACTAATTGTAATTTCGGAATTTAAATGGCCGAAATAGATTCCTTGAATTATTCCCCATCTTTTGGTATTTTCCGCGTGCTTCTCCGTTCAGCGGTTCGTGAGAAGGTAGCCGGACATACATACATACGTTTGTTTACCTTCGAATTTTAATAGGATAGATAGTGTTTAAAATGTTTATAAGTGGAAATTTTTATCAAAATCAAATTATTTTATATATAATTACACATCTACTCTATATTATTATATGCAGAATATTCTTGAGGTATTCGATAATTCAAGAAAATATATGAAACAGCACAAAACATAATTCAATGTGCTCCAGAAAACTATTGGGAATTTTATAAAATATTTATACCAATTTTCACGCTGTTAAATTTCCTCATCCGATGGAGTCTCTTCAAAGTAACGCAAATCTTTCACTGCATTTAGATATCTGCGATATATTTTAAATAAATCTTCCAAAATTTCAGATTATTCCTGAAATGAAAATAATTTCAAGAAAAAACAAAATAATATGAGCGAAAAATTGTCACGAACGGAGAGGAAAAGAGCATTAGCTTTTTAAATACACTAAAAGGTTATGGTCCCCTGTTCTCTTTTAGGTAAACAGGTATATTTTTATGGAAAGAAAGGACACTGTGAAGGCTGTACTTGATTATTGAATATCCACTCATCCGGCTGTATGGGCAACACGTGTTCGTGATCAATCGATAAGAAGATCACAAGTATATATGATAACATTCTTGTGAAAAGGTATTTCTTTGTGCTATGGAATCTTAATTGTACTATCGAATGCTGAGCGCCTACACACACGTGCGCACGAGCACAATCCAGGGATGAATTGTGAATGATTGTGCTACACTTTGTTCTTGCAAGTGTCGCCATCTGCTGTAAAAATGCTTTCTTTGAGAAAAGTGTGTTTCTTAATAACTTTGTTGAGACTAATATGAGGCAGCAAAGTACACAAGCGATAGCTGCGATAACCAATGATTATTAAATGAAACATTGAAACTGGATGCCATATTGCAATAGAGATTTGATAGACGTACAGTTCACCTATTCAAATGTACAAATAAGAAAGATTAACAACAAAAAATTATCAGAACATTGACAGTGAAGATGGATGCAATCTAAAAATCTAAAATGGACAAGGTTAATTTACCCAGAAATTCATATGGCTCAACTCCGTTCCGACTTCTGTTACAATCAAATTTCCACGGGGCATGGGATATTTGGTGCTTTCAAAAATCGAATGTTTGCTAAAGACTGTAAATGCCAATGTGGACTAAACTATTAAACATGACATAATGAAATGTCCACTTTGGGTTCAACAACGAGACGAACTACCCAAAAGTTGGTTAATAAAAGAAATTCATGAATTTGTGCATTTACCAGGATTTAAGACACGCAGTCAATATAGTTAAATCTTTATTCGATTCTCGCTCGGCGAATTGGACAGATTTTGTGGCGTGTTTTTGTTTTTGCTTAAATGTTCTATAAAAGTTTCATTGTATAAGTGCTCTTACATCTGAGGAGTTTGATGACGCGTCGGTTGAGGAAATTCCGCTCCCGCCAAGTGCTGACTTGTGCTATCGTGCTGAGAGGGGCCGCTTCGTGCTGCCCAATCAAGAGTTCCGGATGGCTTCGGCAGAGACGGGAACTCTAACTGCATATAGCAATAATCACTGAAACAGATAAATGAATCCTTAATATGATAATCTTTGCACTTGTAAGTCAGTTTATTACTCTTAAGATGATTTTTTATTTATTTCTTGAGAATATTCATATTTCAGACAATTATTCTTTTGAAATTTGCTAATTTCTACTAACCAATACTGATCTTAAAACTTCTATATGCTTCGAAAGAGAAACTGAATTTTCAAACAGGCCTCTGAAGGTAACGTGAGAATAAAATATCAAACTTTGTTCTTATGAGATATATTTTTTGTCTTAAATTTAAGAAATAATCAATAATCTTGCGTTTAAGACAAAATAAGTCAAACAAATAAATGAATAGAATAACAGACTATAGAATTTTCATAAAAATGTATGATTGGCCATTTAAATATTTGAACTTCCTTTATACAAAACTTTATACAAAAATTCCGCTACATGACCTTTAACAATTAGTTAAAATCTAGCCTCAATTTTTTCGTTATTTCATAATGATCTTATTAGGTTATTAACAATGAAAAATTCCTATATGTGAATCATAGCTTTTCGTTCAGAGTATGAGCAAGGAAACGCGAGAAATGTTCCAATTTTAACATTTCGATGTCTAGCTTATATATTCTGATTAATTATAGCTAAAATTTCCCATACATCTTAATTTCAGCTTATTGGAAATTTATTGAAAAAATCATATTCCACTGTACACATTTAATAATTAGTTTAGGGAAATCTACGTCCCATTTTGAATTAACACGAGTAATATTTTAGTATAGACCTCGTAATGTTGAACTTCTGTCAGATGGCGAGGACAGCACTTGAACTGTCACCCATCTCTGCAAGCTTCCTGATCATACTAGCTGGAGGACATTTGATACACGGCGTCAGATTTATCGTGCACCAGACGAGCATACATAACGAATTTTCCGAGGAATCGAGTTTCGAACCTGGAACCAACCGACTCCGTTGCCCAGACTCATCAGTCGGGAAAAGGCGATGAATCCAAGGTATATCAAATATCACATTTCCAAAGTAACAGCTGATATGATATCAGTTTAAGAAAAATTATCTTTATTCCATTCGTTTGACACACATCACTATAAAATATATTTTTGTATTACAACCAAATGATATTATTCACTTTTGTTCAAGTGGCTTCTCGTTTCGAAACAAGATAAAGTGTGTTTTGGGGAGGATCGCGTCATTTTGATCTTAGGTGAGACTACGAAGTTCCCACATGCAATAGCACAATTATCTTCCTTTTAAAGAGCAATAAATAAAAGGAGACAATTTTTCTTTTGAAAAACTTCTGTAAAAAATTATTTTATGAAAGAGTTTTTTAATTTAATCTTCCACTAGACGCATTATTGTTGTCAAGAAAAGATTTTCTACATGTTTCTCTAAACAAATTGAACAATAATAAATACTCCAAAATTATGCAGTTTCATTTATCCCATTCATGAAAAGCATTTTTTATGAAACAGTCTTTGTATAACAAAATATTATTTTTAAGACAGGATTCTTTGTTATGGTTTCAGTTTTTTTATAATCGGACATATTTGCTTCTATTAATCAGTCATTTCACAATGATTTCTTGACATATGGGTGGTTTAAAGTTACATGGATTTCTTCTAAAGCAACATAGAAATCGTGTAGAATCTCTATTACTAATAATTAATAGTCAGGATACACTTAGAATAACTCATTATTTTCACAACTTGGAAATAATCAGGTAATTCGAAGATATTCTTTCTCAAATATACTAGATAATATACTTTCGAAAAATCGCCCTGACTTTCGGAGGCATTGGAGAAAGAACAGCAGAGTAATTTCCGAATAGCATTCTGGGAAGAGCATAATGCTTTTCCTGCTCCTCGACTTTCCCACGCGTCAGGAAGTATTAACTGCAACTTCCGAAACAACTCCTTTTGTGATGTTGCAACTGAATGCGTTTCCACTCCCCCGAGGAAAGAGTTCTATTGTTAACACTGACGAATAATCCTTCTACAGAGGCCGCGTTCCACTCGAAACAGTTCATAGGAACGAAAGGATCTCTCTTTTACCGCAAAATCTTTGATCTTTTGCTCTGTGGAATTATAATGTATAAATGAGTAGCTGGTGATGAGGTTTTTTTCGTATGAATTTACTCAGAAATATGTTCCCATGTGAGGTTCACAAATACCAGTACGAGTAGTTTAGTTTCTGGGAAGCTCTTTGTGTGTGTTCTTACACAATCTGCAATCATCGTGATGCAAGAAAATGATTTCAATCTTGTCTCTTATGCACTAAGGTAATCCAATCGCCTTAATTGTGGTGTGAAAAATAATTCTTTTTTATTCTAGGCCTTTACCTGTTCCTCGTATAATGCATACCTTGATTTTATACTGTTAAATCGCCTTTGGTTGGGATTGGTTAATTTTTCTCATAAACATTGAACTGATATTATTATTTTGTAGATATTTGTTGCGTTATTTTAACAATTTTATTTTCAAGAGTTTATTTTTACAGTTAAATCCATACTTCAACCGTGACATGAATTATTGCATTTCTCTCAACATTCTCAGTTTTTGCTTCTTATTCTCTTGAAATTCAGTAATATTTTAAATTCGGATGATTCCTATATTCTTAGAATGATATTTGATTTTACTACAGGGTACAATGATTTTGGTTTTAACCTGTGGTGTTTCTTTACAATTGTTCATGAAAATAAATCAATTATTGGTGGCAATAAATTGCTTTCAAATTTTCGGACTCGAAACAAGATCTCTTTACATTATTTTAACTCTAAATGCTCATTTTCTTATTCGCTGTTCATTTATATAAATTAATTAGAATTTCAGTTCTTATATCTCTAAACATAGATGCAATCTAAAAAACTAAAATAGACAAGGTCAATTTATCCAGAAATTCATATGGCTTAACTCTGTTCGGACTTCTGTTACAATCAAATTATAACGGGACGTGGGATATTTGGTGTTTTCAAAAATCGAATGTTTGCTAAAGATTGTAAATGCCAATGTGAAAAAGACTAAACTATTAAACATGTCATAATGAAATGTCCACTTTGGGTTCAACAACGAGACGAACTACCCAAAAGTTGGTTAATAAAAGAAATTCATGAATTTGTGCATTTACCAGGATTTAAGACACGCAGTCAATATAGTTAAATCTTTATTCGATTCTCTCTCGGCGAATTGGACTGATTTTGTGGCGTGTATTTCTTTTTGTTTAAATGTTCTATAAAAGTTTCATTGTATAAGCGTCTGAGGAGTTTGGTGACGCGTCGGTTGAGGAAATTCCGCTCCCGCCAAGTGCTGACTTGTGCTACCGTGCTGAGAGGGGCCGCTTCGTGATGCCCAATCAAGAGTTCCGGATGGCTTCGGGAGAGACGGGAACTCAAACTGCATATAGCAATAATCACTGAAACAGATAAATGAATCCTTAATTTGATAATCTTTGCACTTGTAAAATAAAATACCTTAATCATGGGACATATATTACTCTCAGGAAACGAGGAAATAGAGGATATTTAGTCTCAAAGCAATCAGTGAATAATAATAAAATTTAAAAATATATATTTGTCTCTCATATGAAAAATTTTAAATCATAGCGTAAAATTTTAGGAAAATTGACACGTATATTAATGAAGAAATATAAAGTTACATCAATTTATTACTCTTAAGATTTTTTTTTATTTATTTCTTGAAAATATTCATATTTCAGACAATTATTCTTTTGAAATTTGCTAATTTCTACTAATCAATACTGATCTTAGAACTTCTATATGCTTCGAAAGACAAACTGAATTTTCAAACAGCCTCTGAAGGTGACGTGAGAATAAAATCTCAAACTTTGTTCTTATGAGATATATTTTTTGTCTTAAATTTAAGAAATACTCAATAATCTTGCCTTTAAGACAAAATAAATCAATTAAATAAATGAATAGAATAATAGACTATAGAAATTTCAAATAAATGTGTGATTGCCCATTTAAATATTTGAACTTCCTAGAGAAACTTTATACAAACATTCCGCTACATGACCTTTCACATTTAGGTAAAATCTAGCCTCAAATTTTCCGTTATTTCATAATGATCTTATTAGGTTATTAACAATGAAAAATACCTATATGTGGATCATAGCTTTTCGTTCAGAGTATGAGCAAGGAAACGCGAGAAATGTTACAATTTTAACATTTCGATGTCTAGCTTATATATTCTGATTAATTATAGCTAAAATTTACCATACATCTTAATTTCAGTTTATTGGAAATTTACTGAAAAAATCATATTCCATTGTAAACATTTAATAATTAATTTAGGTAAATCTACGTCCCATTTTGAAGTAACACGAGTAATATTTTAGTACAGACCTCTTAATATTGAACCGCTGTCAGATGGCGAGGACAGCACTTGAACTGTCACCCACCTCTGCAAGCTTCCTGATCATACCAGCTGGAGGACATTTGATACATGGCGTCAGATTTCTCGTGCACCAGACGAGCATACATAACGGATCTTCCGAGGAATCGAGTTTCGAACCTGGTAGTCCAGTCATTAGGTAGTTTTTTTAAAACAAATTCTGGTGGAGTCGTAATTTTTTGCTCCTATATGTTTTTTGGGGTGCTGATTACGAATCTGAGGTTTCCCACCAAAAATGTTTGTTGGAATTTTAGTTATAGCCAAAAAACATGTCAAAATTGACTTTCCCCCCAGTTTTTTGCTTATAACTCAAAAACTATCAACTTTTTTATGTTATCATCATACATCAAAATAATCAGCACAAAATTCCCTACAATTTATGTACGTACTATTTTTTAGTTACGCGTACCGTTTAGGCGCTATAACTGGTTGAAGTTTGGCGAAAGTTTGACATACCTGTTAGCGCGGCTCGAACAATAACAAATCTTCCTATTTGTATGCACTAAAATTTACTATCCTACTATTAATACACTTTACTTTTTTAATACATTTTTTCTATCGTAATGTTCCTTGTGCAAATAAATTTTTCATCTGTTATATTAGAAATGAAAGTAATTTAGTCCCGAGCAATGCAGGGCATAAGTACTACTTATGAATAAAATTCTTTGATTACCTTTAAAAAGACTGATATTGAAGGAAATTTAGAGCCACTTTAAAATAAATGTTATTTAGGAACAACTAAAAGTACTTAGTGTAGTTTTTAATTAAACTTTATTAATTTCTATTAATTAATTTTAATAACTTGGTATCTAGTAACCAAGAAAAAAAATGACATGAAAAAAAAGATAACATTCTAAACTTTACAAGTCATAATAACTTAATAATAATAAATAAATAATTTTAATTTAAATTAAATTAATTAATAATTTTAATGAAATTAATTTTGCTAAATTTTAAGAATTATAACTATTATTAATAATAATAATACAGCCTGCAATTATAAACATGATCTTGGTATCTACATCCCAGTCTCTTACTTCATCTTGCTTGCTTTGTAGCTTATGGTCCAATATCTTTTGAAAGATCATCTGTGTCTTCCTCGACATGCAAATATAAAGATGCCTCAACTAAATCATCGAGCCGTATTGGTTCATCATCATCATCCTCATCACTATTAATTACTTGAATCTTCCTGTTATTGCAGTTGTCCAAACAGTGAAGACCCAAAACTGAGCAAAACAGTCTGGTCTTCCTATAGCTGCAATTTCACGTGCACTTGCAGAATATCTTCAGCAGGATAGAGTCAGGTTCAGAGGGCTTCAGAGTTTTGACAGGCTGGAGCCCACTGATTGTTCTTTCCCAACCCCAGTCTTCAGGTCTCTTTTTATTGCCAAGCCAGTTTGGATCTGATTGTAAACTCTTCGGGAATGTTGGTGGGCAGCTGCTTCGGTTGGAGGAAGCGAAGCCATGTTGTCACTCTTGTTAAATGAAGATTTCATGTAATATTAATATCTGAGGCAGATATTGGGTAGCCATTGAATGCCACAAGAAAGCGGTTCCCTGCATCCACAACAGCTTCAGGGGTTATATCTGGTTTCTTAAAAATTTCAATTACTTTGAGGAGATCATGATTGTTTTTCAAAGTGTGCACAAACTTCATTTTACCATAATTAAATAGAGCTGATGTGGTGTCACATCCACTCATGGCATGTATGAATAAAATGTTATCGGCGATTGTTTTCTCTAAAGCAGTGTGAGGAGAAAATATCTTTTCAGCAATTTTCAATTTTCCTGGTTTTAGGAAATATACATGGCCAAAGGTGAAAATGCCTATTAAGATGACGAAAAGATCAATATCTTCACTTATGACAACCACAAACGGATGTGTTGGGGCCAAGGCTAGAGCCGAATTCACAATTAAGCAATCAGCATCTTCGTATGCTTTCTTGCATGCCATGTTTAATGATGAGAACTTGTTCACCAGGATGGAGATGAGTCGATCCTTGCTCTTCGGATTGGCCAGGAATTTTTCTTCGGAAACTGTTGGTATCAATGAAATATTACTTCGCTTGACATTTGTTTCCGTGTTCTTCTGGCCCGTTATGCACATTTAGTGTCTCCTATTGTTTCATTTTCAGGATACCCATCGAAAATGACTAGAGCAGTTGATTTGTACTCTGTACGAACATATGTTACATAATTATCACTAATTGATGAAAAAGTTGAACCCCTTTTCCAGATGACTTTGTGCAGCAAGTAGCATCCCTAAATAATATACACATTGCTTTCAACATTAAATTCCTGTGAACATGGTGAACATGGCTTGAAAGCTTTGTATTAAGAGGATTTCGTGCCTTTTTAGAGCTAGTGGTTGCATTCGGTTACTTCTTCTGAATTTCATAAAAATTCAGAAACTTCCTTCAACTCTTTTGATACCAAGAATACCTTCCTCCTTGACCATGTGACAATTGATTCGTGAGTCTCCAGCAACTCCAGTGCTTAATGAAATCAAGTTAGAAGTTTCTGGGAAAGGATTATAGTGCTTGAACCACTCCACCATTTTCCTGCAATCATCATTATCTCGCTGAACTCTTGAGTCACTGATTTTCAAATGTTGATCAGAGCTGGTCAAATCAACACCAGAAAATTCTTCAATTCCATAACAAATATGTTGGAGTGCTGTCATTCCCTGCGTCCACCTATCGCCAGTACACTATCACTGACACCACGGCCATGAGAGAGGCCCGCAAATGTTTTCAAGTTTTTCATTAATGGCTGCTCAACTGGGCTTCAGACAGACGAGTTCATTTGCCAAGACGGGGAGAAATACGAAATGTAAAGCAGGTATGGACAATAACAGATATAGCTAAAAATTTTTGAGATTTACTCTGTTGTTTACTTTGCAACCGCGAAAGCGAAAGCCAGGTAATACCAGGGGTAAAAAGATTTAGAACGAATTTTGTGCAGATTTTGTTAGTATATTCAAACTATAAGTGACAAAATCTGTATTTGTGCAAAGAACGATAGAAAAAGTATATTAATTAAGCAGAAATTTATTTAGTAAGATAGATAAATTCGCGCATACAGATAGGATGATTTGTTGCTGTTAAAGCCGCTCTGGCAGGTAAGTCAAACTTTCGCCAAACTTCAACCAGTTATAGCGCCTAAACGGTATGCCTAATGAAAAAATAGTATAGACATAAATTGTAGGAAATTTTGTGCTGATTATTTTGATATATGATGATAACATAAAAAAAGTTGATAGTTTTGAGTTATAAGCAAAAAACTAGGGGAAAGTCCATTTTTTTATGTTTTTTGGCTATAACTAAAATTCCAACAAAAAACGTTTTGGTGGAAAACCTCAGATTCGTAATCAGCACCCAAAAAAACATATAGGAGCAAAAAATTACGACTCCACCAGAATTTGTTTTAAACCATACCCTTTTAGCACCTAATGACTGGACTACTGGAACCAATCGACTCCGTTGCCCAGTCTCATCAGTCGGGAAAAGGCGATGAATCCAAGGTATATCAAATATAACATTTCCAAAGTAAAGGCTGATATGATATCAGTTTAAGAAAAATTATCTTTATTCCATTCGTTTGACACACATCACTATAAAATATATTTTTGTATTACAACCAAATGATATTATTCACTTTTGTTCAAGTGGCTTCTCGTTTCGAAACAAGATGAAGTGTGTTTTGGGGAGGATCGTGTCATTTTGATCTTAGGTGAGACTACGAAGTTCCCACATGCAATAGCACAATTCTCTTCCTTTTAAAGAGCAATAAATAAAAGGAGACAATTTTTCTTTTGAAACACTTCTGTAGAAAATTATATTAAAAAACCCTTGTTTAAAAAATTTGTTGCCCAGAAAAGATTTTCTACATGTTGCTCTAAACAAATTGAACAATAATAAATACTCCAAAATTATGCAGTTTCATTAATCCTATTCATAAAAAGCATTTTTTTATGAAACAGTCTTTGTATAACAAAATATTATTTTTAAGACATGGACTCTTTGTTATGGTTTGAGTTTTTTTATAATCGGACATATTTGCTTCTATTAATCAGTCATTTCACAATGATTTCTTGTCATATGGGTGATTTAAAGTTAGATGGATTACTTCTAAAGCAACATAGAAATCGTGTAGAATCACTATTATTAATAATTGATAGTCAGGATTCACTTAGCATAACTCATTATTTTCACAACTTGGAAATAATCAGGTATAATTCGAGGATATTCTTTCTCAAATATACTAGATAATATACTTTCGAAAAATCGCCCTGACTTTCGGAGGCATTTGAGAAAGAACAGCAGAGTAATTTCCGGATAGCGTTCTGGGAAGCGCATAACGCTTTTCCTGCTCCGCGTCTTTCCCACGCGTCAGGAAGTATTAACTGCAACTTCCGAAACAACTCCTTTTGTGATGTTGCAGCTGAATGCGTTTCCACTCCCCCGAGGAAAGAGTTCTATTGTTAACACTGACGAATAATCCTTGTACAGAGGCCGCGTTCCACTCGAAACAGTTCATAGGAACGAAAGGATCTCTCTCTTTTACCGCAAAATCTTTGATCTTTTACTCTGTGGAATTATAATGTATAAATGAGTAGCTGGTGATGAGGTTTTTTTCGTATGAATTTACTCAGAAATATGTTCCCATGTGAGGCTCACAAATACCAGTACGAGTAGTTTAGTTTCTGCAAAGCTCTTTGTATGTGTTCTTACAAAATCTGCAATCATCGAGATGCAAGAAATTGATTTCAGTCGTGTCTCTTATGCACTAAGGTACTCCAATCGCCTTAATTGTGGTGTGAAAAATAATTCTTTTTTTATTCTAGGCCTTTACCTGTTCCTCGTATAATGCATACCTTGATTTTATTCTGTTAAATCGCCTTTGGTTGGGACTGGTTAATTTTTCTCATAAACATTGAACTGTAATTATTATTTTGTAGATATTTGTTGCGTTATGTTAACAATTTTATTTACATAAGTTTATTTTTACAGCTACTTCCATACTTCAACCGTGACATGAATTATTGCATTTCTCTCAACATTCTCAGTTTTTTCTTCTTATTGTCTTTAAATTCAGTAATATTGTCAAATTCGTATGATTCCTATGTTCTTTGAATGGTATTTGATTTTACTACAGGGTACAATGATTTTTGTTTTAACCTGTGGTGTTTCTTTACAACTGTTCATGAAAATAAATCAATTTTTGGTGGCAATAAATTGCTTTCAAATTTTCGGACTCGAAACAAGATCTCTTTACATTATTTAACTCTAAATGCTCATTTTCTTATTCGCTGTTCATTCATATAAATTAATTAGAATTTCATTTCTTATATCTCTAAAAGTATCCGCTATCCATGAAATATTTTTAAGTAATATAAGTATAAAAATACTAGCCAAAACAAATATTGATTTTTCTTAGGCTAAACATTCGATGAGATCGGTGTTTGAGATCGGATTGTTTGCTGTCGGTCATGTATGGTGTGCATTTCTCATTTATAATAATTTATATATTTAAAATTTTCAAGGGATCTTTTTAAATGGACTTGGCACTGTGGCGAAAGTATGTATTTTTAGAATATATTACAAAACAGACGAAATCTCATAGCATTGCTTCAATTCGAAACCGTCTGTGAAAATTATTATTCTTAAATATTTCAAAAATGAAGGCAAAAAAAAGGAGACATCCGGTTTGATATTAATATGATATGTTTCATAACATTCATAACATATATTTATGAGAATACATAAATGCCGTTTATATAGGTATATATAATAGGCAGATAAAATTATGAATTGGCTCTAACATTTATGAATTATGAAAAAAGCGTGATAATTTATATTAATTTACATAGGATTTCTACTCCTATTATGATATTCTTTCATTAGCGAACTTCTTGCTTTATCTCAAAATACTTTTGTATTTCAAAATGTTTCTTTTCTTTTATGGCAATTCGGGAAAATTAATGATCACTTTTAAGTTAATCTGATAACATAGATGACGATTAGTTACAGATGGTTATGATTTTGAGATATGAAAACTGAAAATGTGCTACTCAAACACGAAAAATCAAGCAAAGTTCCAAAAGTTTTTATCAAATACAAATCAGCGGTGAATAAAACTTACAGTAGACTCCGTTTAATATGGTCGAGGTTAATGGTATCATTTGCTTTATATTATCAAAAACATCTGGTCCCAAACCAACGTATTCAAATATACACACATTTTATTCGGTTATTGTGATCACTACATTGTTTAATGTTATCAGTTTAGAAGTAGAGAATGTTCATTTCTCATTTTCAACCAGCGTTAACGATTAGCGTTTTTAGAATTTCTCGCTCCACTTGTAAGGTACATCTCAGGACAACTTTCACACACACATTCCAAAAATTTCAGGGTTTATTTTTCATGACCTCTCTTTGAAAGTCGTCAATTTATCAGGATGGGACGTGACCGTCCTTAATTTTCGTTGAACCTCCTGAAGGTATGTAAAAGGAAGAGTATGAAAAGTGGATGTCCATTGACGAGGACATTGCAGTAGCTGCCACACTAACATATTTGGAAATTTGCCAAGCTGTTTGTAAGCAAGACCAAGCATTAAAAGTTGATGATTCAGACGGGGACGAATGTGTTGAAAAAAATCCTCCAACGAACGCAGATATGAGGCAAGACCTTGACAGTTTGAAACGCGGCGTGCATCATCGTTCAATAAATTTTAAAAAACAAACCGGTTATGAACAATATATAAAAGAATTTTTAAGGAATAATTGTCGTCAAGCAACAATTAATGAATTGCTTAATAGCTAGTTTTGAAATAAATTAAAGATTGCCATGAGGTAAGTGTTTTTTTTCTTTTTTGTTCTTTTACCTTAATGTGATAAACAATATAGTTTATTTTACCTAATTCGGTTATTGTTGAAAATCGATTAATGTTATCAAAATTCTTGAGTCCCAAATTGATCACATTAAGCGGAGTCTACTGTATGAGCAATCTGAGAGTATTCCTTTCGAGAATATAGCTATGAAATGAGTTTATTCCTTTGTTTAAAGGATTTAGCCTTTCGTGTAGAATTAAATTTAATTAGTACCAGACAGTATTCTTCATTCTATATTGCAAAGTTTAACTTTGACATCAAATGGTATAAAATGCTTGTTGCAAGAGTCAATTAATTGCTTCCATTTGAAAAGATGCACAACACAATGAATTCTGCTTTTTTTTCTTTGAAAATCCAAAATTATGTTGTGAATCGAATATTTCTTAATTAAATGAAAGATAAAAATGGTAGTAAAATTAGATATAATAATGATAGTAAAGATAATAGATAAATAAATCTCCCACTTTTTGCTGCACTGATGAAGAATGATTTTACTTCAGAAATTTGGAAGCAATATCGTGTTGAAATGTTGAAAAAAAAGATTTCCAAGGCAGAAATTATGTCATTGGAAATATATTATTTGGAGATTAAAACGAATAAAAACCCCATTTCCCGATGAAATTGAAATTCTCAAAAATTAAAAGTTAATTAATTAATGGCATCGTTTGTAGCATTGTAAGGACAACACTCATACTAATTAAGAAAATTTGATTTTTCCTAAAACATAGAGCATAATTCTTCATATTATGAATATGCTTTCTTTCATGTAACATGAATACAGTTCAAATTTCGACTGACTTTGGAATCCAGCCCTTGTTTAGCTATAGGGTTTCATAAACTTTTAATAGAGTTCCCTTTTACAGTTTGGGGGGTTTATAAAATAAAATACAATCACAAAATGGATTTCAAAATTTTCATATCATCTTCGAAATTTTATCATATCATTATCATAAAAAGCTGCGCCTCTAAAATAAAATTTATAATAAAATTAGAACCCGCATCTTTCCTAACTTTAAGATACTCTAAACTATTAATAAGTTTACATTTCAAGATTTCGATAAGACGAGGCATTTTCCATCCTACAATTTGAGAACAAACAAAAAAGAAATTTCGATGGAACATTGTTGCCGAAGCATAGAATGATAGATAATTTTCAAGGTTTTAATTTCTATTAACTGTGTCAGAGCAATTAATCGATTCGCATGTTATCGCCTTCATTTTGAGGTTCAGATTAAATTAAGGGCGATGCCGAGGTTCATTACAAACTGGAAGTGTCATAGACAGACTTTTAAATTCCGGAAGAAGTATAATAAAATTACTTCTTGACAAATGGATCCGGAGGAATAAATTTCACTCTACGATAAACCGTTATCGGGATGCTATTTGGAAAGATAAGCATCACAAATGTTATGATTTTGTTAAAAGTTTGCATGTTCATTTGAGGGGCTAACTCTAATTTCAGATTTGCATTTGTAGTTCTGGGATTCTTATATTAAGTGTGTTTACGTTATGGAAGTAGGTTTACGCTTGATTCAATAATTGATGAATGATAATTTGTGTGTTTAAATTCAAATTCTGAAATAAATAGAAAATAATAAACCATTTAAGAATTGACACAAATAAGGCTTCAAAATTTAAAATTATTTTTCCAATCAGTAGATTTCGAATTATATTAGACCTCTGTGTTCAATTTGATATTTCAAATATAAAAAATAGTTATCTATGACTAAATTATAATAAAGACGAAGAATGCATAATAAATAGTTATACAACTGTATTTATTTTATTCCAAATATGGTAAATTTCATTTAATTAGAATAATATTAGAATGAGTAGAGGCTTAGTGAATTCCAATTCGGATTTCAAGATTGATTTTAAGATGCATATTAATATACTAAATATGTAGAAAATTATGTATAGTAGGGCATATTTTAAATATTGAAAAGCAAGGAACGAAAATTAAATTGTTGATTTTTTACACTATATTGTAAATAAAAAAGTAACAAAAAATGATTTATTTATGTAAATGAATAGTTAGTTCTGTGTTTATATTACTTTTATCGGAAACAAAGCTAAAATTTATTTGCTTTTTTGAATGACAAAGTAATTCTCGCCTTCTTTAATTATTTTAACATATGCTTGAGATATTAGATTAACTTACTCTTGTACATTTTTTAATGATATTTGCATGCGAACAATTATTTACTGAAATCCGCCCATTAGGTTAGTTGCCAGATTCATTATTCGAATATTGCCAAAGACTAACGTGAAGATTTGGACTATTGCACGGTATGTATGTTTATGACTGAAATATTCTCTGTTTTGATAAGTTTTTTTTTTATTTGAATGCTGCGTAGGGATCGCATATTTACGGACCCTACTATGCCTTGGATTGAAGTCGCTTTTCATTGGCTCTCATCGTCACGTGACTTCCCTTGCTTCTGAATGATGTCATAGGAGCGCGCTTAGTTTGGATTTCGATTTTTGTCTTAGCTATTGTATCATGGAGAAACCAAAATTATCTTTATCTTGAATTCATCATTCCCTTTAGAAATATCTAAATAATCGGAATTAAAAGATAATTTTGGTTTTTCCATGATACAATAGCTAAGACAAAAATCGAAATCCAAACTAAGCGCACTCCTTTGACTTCCTCTAGAAGGAAGCGAAGTCACGTGACGCCAAGAGCCAATGGAAAGCGACCTCAATCCAAACCATAGTAGGATCCGTAAATATGCGGAGTAGGGTGGGTCGAAAAAAAAATATTTTTTTTTTCGGAACGCTTTAGTGCGGAAAAGTTGCCTATTGTAATAAGAAGAAAAACGGCATAAAAAATTAAAATCGATTAACATCTTCCGTTCGCGCATCGTACTTAAAGTTAATGAAAAATTGCAAAATCTCACCGTTTTTGTAAATTTTTTTAAGTTAGTTAAAACGTTTAAAATAAACACGCTTTAGATTTTAATGCTTGTTTTAAGGTATTAATAACCTAAATAAATTAAATTCTGATCAATAATATAATTTTTTCCGTTCGCGCAACGTCTAAAAAAAACAGAAATATACCAATTTTTCGCATTTTTCACTGTTCAACTCTTCGCTCGTTTTGATAGAAAACAAAACGACCCAGAACTCACCACATGGAGTTCCACCCACACCCTACCCTACCAACCATCCAATTGTTGGGTGTGGTATTTATATTATATTTATAAGTATTTACATTGATTTTCCATGGATTAGGATACTTTGGCTTACTCTGTTTTTTACTTTTTCTTTTTCATATCTACTACACATTTAAAATCTGATTTTTTGGAAAAATTAGGCATAACAGATCTAGATTTCAGTGTTGCTCGGATATAGCCATCTCTAGCTTCACGTCCACATACTTTATTCGAGGCCTCTGTCGCAAGTTTGATGCACCTCTCCACAGTCTGAATGTGACGGGGAAACTTTTGTATTTCTCTGATGGGCGTAATGTCGGAATTGATGAGTGATTTAATATCTTTTTCACATAGGTCCCGTAGAATTGGCGGAGGATATACCACACAAGAATTGCAATTAATAATTTCAATGTAATCGGAAGCTTGAAAGTTTAACTTGGATGGCAAGAAATTTCTAATAGTCTTCTTCTTTGGGACGATTTGTCTTAATTTTAAGATCCTTCTGCAACCGAGCACCCGAATATGTTCTCTTTCATTGACAAGAATTGCCAACAGAACATTCTCTGTGAGCTCAAAGAACGCATTTCGTTTCATTACTGGATCGATAACTTGAAGTAATTCATCGGATAAATACCGTTATGTTTAGAATGCTTGAAATACATGTTTTAGTCCGTCAGTAAAATATTTGTTCTATTTTATGGCAAACCACGCTGGCATGTGTGATTTTAAGATGAAGCCAACTATTTCTTTTAAGTTTCCGGATGGATCTGATGAACTTATATACAACCTAGGGACTCGGTTGGGCGCATTAGCCATCTGGAATGGAACAAAGGACCATGGTCCGATTTGCGAAGTCTTCTGGACAATGTACCAAGGTGAATTGTCCGACAAATACTATTTGTCTTTGCTCAACAAATTCCTGTCTATATCAGTAATCGAACAGTCTATGTGTTCATAATCGACAACAGGGAGTTTTTCATAGCAAGTGACCTGCTGCTCGATTGGCCCACTAAAAGATTTAGGCCCTGCAGTTTGACCGTCAATATGTTGGAAAATTTGGCGAAAAGGAAGCTTATTAAAATGCAGGATGCATATGCTCCACTGTACGTCCTACCTGATTTTCTATTCGGTGTATGACATTGCTCTTCCATCCAGTGTTGGTTACAGTGCCGTCACATCCTACTACTTCTTGTTTTATCATTCATCATTAGCTGATGTTGTTAGAATAATCATTAAACAAACATAACACAAAACAATGCACTGCAAAGACTCACAGCACACACGTCACACACAGCACCAAAGCGTGTACAACTTGTAAGAGGCAAAGGAAGACTGAAAAGAAGGCCGTAGTGGGTGGTGGCGACTGGCAAGTAGAAGACCGAGTTGGTGTGTGGGGGTAGGGTGCGGCAGAGTAGGTAGGGAGGGACCAAGCCACCGTTCAATCTAGTTCAAACAAGTTCAATGCAATTCAAGTGAGATCTGGTTCGTTTTGTTCTACCAAAACGAACGAAGAGTTGCTCAGTGAAAGTTGCGAAATATTGGTATATTTCTGTTTTTTCAAAGACGTTGCCCGAACGGAAAAAATTAGATTATTGATCAGAATTTTATTTATTTAGGTTATTTAAACCATGAAACAAGCATAAAAAACTAAAGCATGTTTATTTCTAAAGTTTTAACTAACTAAAAAAATTTTCAAAAAAAGTGCAATTTTGCACTTTCTCGTTAATTTTAAGTACGATGCGCGAACGGAAGATGTTAACCGATTTTAATTTTTTTACGCCGTTTTTCTTCTGATTACAATAGGCAATTTTTCCGCACTAAATCGTTCCGAAAAAATATTTATTTTTTCTATCCACCCTAATGCGGAGGCAGCTGGGTGGAGTCCCAATGGCGTTCACTTCATTTGGCTCACAGGAAATTCAGCCAATTTCTTAATTCAATATTTTAAAACATTTAAATGTGAGTCTTTAAAACAGGAGAACAGCCTATTTTCTCCAAAGAAAGCACTGTTAGAGTTTTTGATCATTTATCATTTAGGGTGTATACAGAATTAATTTGTTTTTCGCTGAATGCAATAGTCTTTATATTGGATAAAGAAGTTAGAGAAAAACGAAAATATAAGTTTTTATTAGAGAAGCAATGAGAATTTTTATCCGTATTTGTGTAGACAGTACACAAAAGATATTGAGGAAGAAAAAATGTAAACTTAAAGTTTTATGTTAAATTTATCAATGACAGACACCATATGTCCGGAATAATTTCCTTTATCTATCTGTATTAAATTTGAAGGCGTGGAAAAGGAATTTGAATCCATTTCATGAAAACATATTTGTAAAAAGCATGATGATGATATTAAGATGAGCCACTTAGGCATACACACAGATAACTCATTTAAGTATACTTACAACTGATAAGCATACCATAACTGAACCACACCTGCACTGAACTACTAGAACAACAAGTCTCGCGGAGGGACAGAGTTAAATACAAGCGAGCGAAATGACAGCACCAATCAGTAATGCTGAATTTGCATAAACTGCCATCGTTCACCAACGCTTGCACCCAACAAAATTTATGTTTTTCCTTATATAAAAGCATAATACAATTATAATGTAATATGAAATTACTAATACTTTTCAAAGAACTAGATGAGACGAATAATGAAATATACTGTTAGATGCATTTATAAAAGTTTTTAATGGAAGAAAAAATATAGTAAATGGTTTGTAAGACTTTCATTAAAATTACATAAATATATATATTTTTTAATTTTTGGTTTTAATTGTATGAATACTCCTTGACAAGAAGTACATTAGTTCAATATTTAATTGATATAATTCATTGCTTAATGATTTCAAAGAAATCTTTTTATTTCATATTATATTGTGTAGGCTGTAACAATGACCAACGTTGTTAGGTCGTTTAAAAAGATTTTATATTTCTCAGTAGGTTGGAGGACTAACAGATACATTCAAATTTTTAAACCGTAAATAATGAATTTTACCTAAAAATGAAAGTAAAAATACACATTTTAGAAGAAAGGAATTTAATATTAGATGATATTAAATGGAACCATCATCCACAATTACCTATTTTAAGGACATATCTAATTCTGTAATATTGCTAATTGAATACGTTGGTATATCGTTTGAATTTATTATTTGAAAGCGAAATTTTTTAAAACTTTTTACACCAATAAAAATCTAAATACAGTTAATTACAAGAAAGATATAAATACCAATTAAGGGAAGTTTTATTTGTGAACATAATAAAAAATACAATAATATTAACAAATAACTAAAAAAAGAACGAGGAGCAATCTGGTGGATGATGTCATCAGAGGCCTTCATCCATGCAGATTCAAAAACAGAATAGGTTTTCTGTCGAGGAAAAACGACTTTAAGGTCTAAATTTGAATTTTGCTCGATGACCTGAACATATTCCGGAACAAACTGGAAAGAAAAAAAATTATCCACAAACAAGAAATTCAAAACAGTCGAACATAATCTGAAAAGTAGGGTTTAAAATGTCTTACCTCTTTTGTTCTTAAATGGAAAAAAGAACGACCCTAAGAAGTAAACTTTATTATAGGTTTGCGCACCTATTGCCATCTAGTGAGGGATACACTAACCAAAAACCTAATATTTTTCAGCTGTTTTTAATAATGTTTTTATCGTCTTTTTTGCTTTTATTATTTTAAAATTTTTAAAATTGTTTTTATGTATTTTATATTTTTTATTTTCATTTTCTTTATAATTCAAAGAAAAATGCAGGGGAGCCTTTAATAAAATATCAGAAGGTGTGGTATGGGTACTATAGCCACTTACAGTGCAATGTAGAATTTGAGAAGTAAAAAATTAATTAAATAAAACCTAAGAGATCCAAAAATTCTTTAATTCTTAATTTTAGAGGAATGTACAAGGTATTCGTTTAACTTAAAATTAATCTTTAAATTGTCAATAGTCTTGACACTAGCAGAATGGTTGTTCCAAATATTTTTGATTCTTTTGATTCGAGAGAGGATGGTATATTTTATGACTTTTAGGTTGAGATTAGTTTGATAATTACAAAGAGAAATAGCCCTAAAATTAAAGTCATTTCTTTTGCCATAGACACCAACCGAAATTCCTGAATGTAAAATTTAAATTACTAGATCTAAACAATTACAATTATTGGTATGATCATTGGTTTTATTCTGTTTAAGTACTTCCGGATAGAACAGTTAATCAAATAGTCAAGGTTATGAAAGTCAAATGCAATCAAGTCATCAATATAACGATAGGCAGAAAAAAGGTTATTTTTTTATTAATTCTCTCTCGAATGCATGAAGAAAACGTTTTAGATATTCAATGATTACTAGAAAACTGTTATGTTCCAAGACAACATTTATTCAGTCATTCTATTCGTAATTTATATCCCAAGCAATACTGAATTTCTTTTCGGTAATAGAAATGTTAAAGATTGAAACCATATAAGGCCATTTAATATAGTTTTATAAGTATTGTAGCTAAAGCAATGTTAGAAGCAATTACAGTTATAAATAATCCCCTTAAAACTTTAGAAACATATAATTTACCAACTAGTTAGTAAATAATGAAATACTTATACCTTTCTCTTTGTCTAACAAGTTATAGATTTTTTCATTACTTTGCCACCCATTCATTTAAGAATTTTCCAAACATTTTATTTTCAACATCAATAAATATCTACCATCCTCAAAGAATTTCCACGAGATAAATATAAGCGCAAAGAGCAATATTCTGTCAATGCGAGAGTGCATGATCCGCCACTCCAACCACGTTCATATCGGAAGCAGGATGTGGGAAGAGTAGTTTCCTTCCCAGAATCGAAACCACTTCAAGAAATCCATTCTTAACAATTACAGAAACCGAGAACAACCCTTCGAAGTATGGAAGCCTACAACGGCGTAATTTATTCGCGATGTTCTCGCTCAGGATTTATTAGGCCTCGCCTCCGATAGTTTAGCGCTAAGTTAGAGCCTCAATATTAAATTTCCTCTATCTATACCCAGCAGACGTGTCGGAGGCTAGTTCGTTGAATTGTTGTTAAATATCACTGAGTAATGAGTGCTCACTCAGATATTTGTATTAAAGTCTCCATCTCAATGGGATGACTCTTAGAATTGGGAGTTAAATTGCTGACAACTTATTAATGGAAAGAAGGTCTGCCCTAATAGGCCACCAACTGCTTGTCTACGATATATCATGCTATTACGCTCATGTTGGAGTACATGGATAAGATACTATTCATGATGCAATGGGAAGCGTGATGTAATCAACACGCAGGAAAAGGCTCTCGAATAATTAAACAAAAGTATTTCCGGAGAGGAAGAGAGAAATATTTCTATTCATTTTCATCAAGATTTAATATAGATTTTCCCACTTGATGTTGTTGTGCGTTACGTTTGCCTATTATAAAATATTTTAACGTTTGAGGAGATGCATCAGTGTTTTATTTTGTAGATAAGCAGATATTTCAAATAAGGAGATTTGAAAGCTTTGTTTGTGTTTGTATTTAAAAATACCAAATTATTTACCACTTAATTTGATTCAAATTGTTAAGGAAATTATTTAGTTTCATGCATTATTCAGTTTTGTTTCTTCAAAAGCTTCTCTTGAGGTTGTATGCCAATATATAACGGAGGAATATGGTGCGATATGAAATTTTGGTAACTGTGTAATGTCAAATACTTTATTTCAACCACGAACCGAGAACAAAATTGCAGATTCTCAGACTGCAATTTAATTACTTTTTGAAGAAACTTACTTCTGAATTTTGAATAGAAAAGAACAACACATTTTCTCTAGATAAAAATTCAGGGAAAGTAATCTCTTCTTCCATTGTCATGGAATCATATATAACGTGTTTTAAGGACCTTGTATTAAAATGAAGTGTTTGTGTAAAATTTATTGACTTCTAACTCAAAATTTCAATTTTTGTCTTAAATGATAAAATATTCTTTTTCTACAAATATTCTGTTTATAACAATTACTTTTACACATTCCTAGGATATTGTTGAGCACGGTGTTTCTTTTCATTAAAAAATTATAGGAAATATTTTATTATTAAACCTGTTGCGTAAGGTGTGTTTATCATTAGCATGTTTCGGTCTATGTGCAACAATTTAAATGGGTTAAGAAAAGACGAAAATAGTTTTTTATAACGGAATCAGTGCAATTTTTAGCCGTACTTCTGCAAATTGTGAGCGAATTAATTTATGAAACTACATTAAGAAAAAATAATAGTAATTTTAAAGTCTATATTTAATTTAGCAATTACAGCCACCCATATGTATGGAATTATATTCTTTATCTGTATATGTCTTTCCGCATGTAAAGTTAATATAATACAATTACTATGTTAAAATGAAATTACTAATTATTTTGAAAGAACAGCGTTAGGAGAATACTAAAATATACTGTTAGTGACGATGTTGAAAGCTTTTGTTGGATGAAAAATATATAGTAGTAAATAATCTGAAAGACTTTGATGCTAACTACATAAACAGTTTTGAATACATGGTTTTTATTACATGAATTACCCTTGACAATAAGTAGATTAATTCAATATTTAATTTAGGCTATTCGTTGCTAAATTACAAAAGATTGGCTTAACAAACATCGCTTATTTAGAAGCAGAAGCATTAAAGAATTGAAGAAGTCAATTACTTTCAGATCATATTGTACAGACTGTTAAAACGACCAACTTTGCTAAGACATATTTCTTTAATTTTGATTTTATAATTCTCATCATGATAGAGTGCTATTAGATACATTCAAACAATAAACCATAACCAAAGAATTTTATCAAAAATAAACTTATCATTACACCTTTTAGAGGACAGGAGTATAATGTTAGATGATATTTAAAATAGAGCCATTATCCGCATTAAAGCATTTCTTATGACATTGCTACAAATGTAGTAATCCTAATTGAACCTATTGGAAAAAGTTTTGAAGTTATTATTCAAAGGCCAAAACTTCTTTCTCAGCTTTTTTATACTTATTTAAATTTTAACTACATCTGAGAAAACAAGAAATCTATTATGTTTCAATTTAATATTCATTCAGTCATTCATTCCGCGCAATAGTTAATTATTGCTAGTGATCGAATTGACACAGATTTCATCCATATAAGGCCATTTATTACAGTCTTATAAGCATTGTTGCTAAAACATTGTCAGAATTTGGTATAGGTTTAATTAATACAATCAAAAGTTTGAGTAACTTATAATTTATCTACAGCATTAAACAAATGAAACACATTTATATTTTCTATACAAAATGTTATGAAAATCTTCTGCCATCACTCCATTTAACAATTCATCGTTGATTTTATCGTTTTATCTTCAACACTATTCCATACCTACCATCCTCACGTAATCTTCACGAGATAAATATAAGCGCAAAGAGCAATCTTCTGTCGATGCTGGCGAGTATGATCCGGCACTCCAACCACGTTCGGATCGGAAGCCGGATGTGTGAAGAGTAGTTTCCTTCCCTCCTGCAAACCACTTCAAGAAATCCTATTCTGAACAATTACAGAAACCGAGAATAACCCTCCGAGATATGGAAGCCTACAACGACTTAATTTATTCGAGTTGTTCTCGCTCAGGTTTTATTAGGCCTCGCCTCCGACAGCTTAGTGCTAAATTAGAGCCTGAATATTAAACTTTCTCTACCTATAACCAGCAGACGTGTTAGAGGCGAGTTCGTTGAATTGTAGTTGAAGAACTCTAAGTTATAAGCACTCACTCTGATATTTGTATTAAATTCTTTATCTCACCGGGATGACTCTTAGGATTTGGAAATAAATTGCTGACAACCTATTGACAGAAAGGTAATCTATTATAATAGGTTCATGCCTATCTGCTTCTCTGTTATTTGTGATGTCATCCGCTAATTTCCGAGTACCTGCAAAAGGGTTCTTGCTGCTATGAGAATCATTTCGTAATTGACCCTTAGGCAAATGCTCTCGATTAAAAATTAATCAAAGATATTCTCAAAAAGGGAGAGAGAATTTTGTTTTTCTATAGCATTAAGATTTAATGAAGATTTTCATATTTGATGGAATCTTAGGTTACGTTACTTATTTTAATACATATTGTTTTTTATATAAGTAAGAAGATATTTAAAATAAATAAATTTGAAAGCGCTCTAATTTTTATAGAAATCAGTTACCCGTCTTCTTGTTTAATACCTTATTTTTTTAGAAGAATTTTGAAACAGAATTTTTAACAGAACAGTGCAACACATTTTATCAAGCTGTGAATGCAGATCCAGTTATCATTTATGCTAAAGTCATGGAATCGCATGTAATATTCCGTAGAAAGTTTTATAAAACACTGCTAGCGTAAGATTTATTAAATTCCAACTCGACATTTTAATTTTAGTTTTAAGTAATAGTTTTTATGTTATGAATGTTTTATGTTAAACGGGACGAGGTCGTTTGTTTCCTTTTCCTTGAAAAAAATTATAAGAATTACTTTATAGCAAAACCTGTTACATCTTTGTACCCTCATGGTCTACCCAGTATAGATTTTTTTTAAACATGCAGACAATTCGAGAGCTCGCCTTTACTACTAAGGGACTGAGATCTGGCATAACTAGTGGCTATGTTAAAGTCACAAAAATGTTTTATACGGTTAAAATAGAAACAGGGCTGATACCGAGGAGAAAAACTGTTATGAGTACGCAGTGAGGCAATAAAATAAAGAAGTTTAAATAAACCGTTTTTGAGATTGATGCAATTTCTGAGATTGAACACAAAAGATTTGTAAAATCTGTGTATTAAAGTTTAGATGAACGAGTTAGTAATGATGACAGTTTCTTGCAAATGATGTTGAAAGGTGAAAAGAAAATTATTTGTAATTAAAAAGAATGTAACTTTTGAGCATGTTAAATATAGCGTGAAAAAAATCATTGCATTACTATATAAATGCATTTTTCTCACAGTTTTTGATAATGAAATCCCCTATTAGTACAAGATATTGTACGATATATCCACGATGTTGTCCGATATTCTGAATGCCGTACAATATCTTGAAGATAACCTAGCAATATTGGAAAGTGTTCTGTGTTATTAGGGTTGGTCAACATAGCAAGAAATCCAGTAAATGGAAACGCTTCACCACAAATCATGGCTATTGTCAAAAGAATCGTAATTTTTGGAGAAAAAATAAATATGTAACACAATTCAAAACCAAGACAGCATTATGAGAAACGCTGTGGAAATCTGGATTGAAATACAGTTTTCTATTTTGAGTGCTGGAGCAAATACTTCTGTGCTACAGATCTGTTAATTATATGCTCTAAAATTTTAGGAGAAAAATCTGACTTTTTTCGATGAATGAGTGAAGGAAATGGTTAAGTTTCCTTTTATGAATAAAAGCAGAATCTACAGTAAGCATTCAATATCAGTTATTAAAACTAAGTTTTTCTTTTATGAAAATATTTTAATCCTAACATCACGTAAATGACTAATATTATAATTAAAGGACTCAACATGTGCGAAGTAAAACTTTTTCTGCGATTCGTGTATATAAATCAGTTAAATATGCAAAAACAAATGAAACATTATACATTTGAGGAAAAAATAATTAATTTAAGCAATTTTGTTTTGGTGTAATTGAAAATTAAATATCTGTGTCGAAAGCTGTAAATATTTCATTTCAAATTGTTCATATAATTAAAAAAAATAGGTTTTGTTAAGCGGCCAATCTCTGTCAAAATATGTACTAACATTTTAATGTTACATTATTCTTGTAATTGTGCTAAAGAAATAAAAGAGAAAGCACATGCTAAAATGTTATAAATAAACTAAGAAGAAAGTATGATAAGAAAATCATGTGCGTGTGTTTGTGTGTTACTACTGCTACGCAATTAGCTTGATGCATCCCTAACTACTTCTGCTTATTGCTGATAATCAATATCTAACTAATGCCTATAATATTATTTTTTTTTCTCTTACTGGTGTTTTTTCTTCATAAGTACTTGAGGATC
>BGPR01009101.1:44244-59508 GCA_013235015.1 Araneus ventricosus
AAGGAGTAGTTTTAAAAACCGTTTTTCATTTTTGAGATAAAAAACATAAGTTCTCAGGGAGATATTTTTCGGAAATTATCCAAGATCTTTCTCACCTTTGGGTTTCTCTGAAGACTTCCAGTATAACCAGTTTCGTACAGAGCGCTTTTCTGTGGAACAGGATCAAACGGCATTTCTTGCACAGCTTCTATTCGATAATTGGCACGATCTTCCGGACCAATGTAATCTGCAAGGAACATAAAGACTTTTATTTCAAAATTTCCTGAACTGAAAATATTTGTTTTAAGGAATGGAAAGGAGATAGGAAGAGATCAGAAGATTTATTTCAAAACAGTTCCGATAATTTTAAAAACATTTCTTTTTAATGTTTTGTTTGCCAAAGATAAACACAAAACGATTTAAGTCAGATGTGACGATAAAGTACTGGCTTCTTTTGCTGAAAGACTTCGCAGATATTAGGCTCATGAATCCTGAAAATACTTTTCAAATAAATTTTATTATTTCAGCTTAAGTAAATATCTTTCATAAATTTATGAATACTAACGTGTTAAAATGTTTAAAAAATCAATGCAAACTATTAAAATGGAAAATTTCCATCATTTGCATTTAAAGGCTATATAAAAGTTATCAGATAAAATCAATGAAATCTCTATTAGCACAAGATATTCTAAGATATCTCCGTGTTGCTGCTACGATATTTTGATTGCCGCACAGGATCGTATGTATATTGTAGGGCATCTTCTACTAATAAGGATGAGATCTCAGCAAGGCACAAAATGCCATTCCCTACCACTGTTTCTAGAATTATACCGATTCCCATTTACTGAAATGGCCACGGAGTGGAAGGTGAAAGAAAGAAAAAGAAAAGAAAAAAAGAAAGAAAAGAAAAAAAGAAAGAAAAATTCGATCCTCTTAGTCTGAAACATTGTAGCATGATAATGTTTTCTTTTTTGTTATAACTGTATCATGATCAAAAGCTTGTAAGTTCAAAGTTATACGAAACAACAAAATAAGTTTGAATTTCATTACAGCAATAAAAAGCTTTGTTTCAAATGTCTTACAAATTAATTTCGTAAAATTTATTAAAATTAAAGAAAAAATTGCTCGGAAACAAAATCTAAATCATTGAAAATCTAATGTTTTGAATTTTAAAGTCGCGTAAAAAAGGTTTTTGTTCAATAATTAGCTCCGAATTTATTAAGTAAAAATTTTAACATTTTGATTCATATTCTATTAAAAATATCATAATTTTGGAAAACGGTTTCTTAGTGAGCACCAACTAGTACCAAAGAAGTAACTACGTTCCAAATTTGATAGATCTAGGTAAAACAGATTGTTTGGCATAGTGTTATGCTTCGCATTGCGCTCTGTTTGTGGAATTCTTGCATCACTCAATTTACAGAGAGTATGACAGCTAAAAACATCATCACGTTAATAAAATCCAACACACCTTCTTGAGGCTTCAAAACATATGTTGAGGTATATAAAGACAAAAAAATTCACAAAACCCCAAATTATTAAATTGATAAGTAACATTTCGAAAACCACTTCCTTATCTTTTACCCTTTATTTCCTGACAGTACTTAAAAGTACCACTTTAATCACGCTTATATCTTCGTAATTTCATAAATTTTACTGACAGTATTCACATGAACACGAGGAATGTAGTTCCGACAGTTAGCAGTAATTGGCACATGAAGACAAAAATTATATTTTTAAATTATTAATCAAATTAATTAAATTATTTTTCAATTATTTTTTTTTCATTTTTCCTGGGGTTGTTCTGCATTAAAACGTGTCTAATGATGCCAAAATAAAATTGAAAATTTACTTTTAAATTAATTCAGTAAATAAAGGGTTAATTATCGTTCAACAACATTGAAAATGAATTAATAAGAAGGTTGTTCTACCAATAACGATTTACTTATCATTCATTTTTTTACACACACTGACTTATGAATATTTAAATCTTTTCAGTATCTTGATATATACTAAGAAAATTAAGTATTTTTAGTAAATATTATAGCTTATGAAAATAGGATAGACTTAACAAAAATTTTCCATTCAAGTCACTTTTTTCTTTCATTAAAATTTAATCTCTCTTAACATTCTAGACACATCAGAATAATTATTGAACAAAAAGTTAGAGTATAAAGAAAGCTGACAACGAGAAATTTAAAATAATCATAATTCATTATATAAAGTATATTCTTTAAACATAGCAGATGATTTAATAGTTATACTATGTAGTTTTCTGAAACTTTGGAATTAATTTATCAACAAACATAAACATATGAAACCATATACCATTTGGTGGTAAAAGCATGTTTGGAATTCCCCCGGGTTGTTCCATTTCAGCGCAGTACGAATTTTGAGGGGGAATGACATCTGGATCTTTTCCATCGTGTTCTGCTGGATCCACCAAATTTTTCTTTAATAGAATATCATCCCTAAAAGAAAATAAAAGTCCCTTTATTTCATTGCATAGAAAAAAATCGAAATTAATTGTTTTATGTCTGTTTGATGCTTCATATAGTGGTAAGAAATCATTAAAAGTAAGGTATGGAGAATGAGAGACAACAAGCCATTTGACAGTAATGAAAAAATTAGTTTATTTATTTTCTTAGACTAATACCATTTTCTAACATTTGATGTAAATCGATACTACTAAACTGGTGATTTTAACATTATAAACGTTCGTGATAATATTTATAGATGCAGTTAACTAAAAGAAAAATAAATATACGTATATTTTAAATCAACAACGAGAATTTGTTAAAACATTTTTGAGAATGAAAAATGCTCATTTGTTCTGGATAAATAAAAATTGTTGAAATATTTCAGCATCGTTTTCTGTGTTTCCTAGAACAAATTCTATTGAGGAACTTGACTACATTTCTGAATAATAATCAACTTTTTTTGTCTATTGATATAAGCATAAATAACCCAAATATGGAAATTTTAATAAATACCAACGTAAACCAAATTTGATATAGAAACAAAATTGAAAAAAAAAATATTTAAGTGGTGTGAGGTGTGATCTTTTGCAATATATATATATATATATATATATATATATATAATTACAATAAATACACTTCAATTAAAATATTAATTAAGACTTTCTTGATATGAATTTCAGAATTACAAGAGAAAATTATCCACAAGAAACACATTTTATTCCAATCAATATACAACACATGGAGATGTTCCGCATAAATTTACACCCATTGTTTCAAGGCAAATAAATCACCCACGCGTTAAGTACAGAAGATCTCACTCCAAATGGCGAAAGTTCATTCTTTTATAATGTTGTACGTGTGAGATTTTTGGATATTTAATTAAGCTCCGACTACTGTATTTATAAGTATCATTTATTGATATTTGAATTCCCTTCACGAACCACAAAGTTCAACAAGTCGGTACTTTTAGTGAGCCTCCTGTGGACGCGTTTCAAAATTAAACGCCTCTCCAAATTATCAGTAATCACTTTTGCAATTAGTCCCTCATTACGATAACGCAGTTGCTTAAAACTGACGCTTCTTTCAGCAGCGATAGCGAGCCAGCGGTGCTGCAGAAAGTATGGTAATGAGGCACTCATTAAACCTGCGGCAAGGCTATCTCGAAGGTGGTATTGCGCGGAGAATTGCCGTTAGGGTTGATAGCAAGGGGGATGCACTAATGCCCAGGATGTGAAAGTAACTCCTTGCCACACCACAAACGTTGCGCGCCGCCTCCCTATCAGGAGGAACAAGACTGCAGAATATATTAATGAGGGCAAAAGGAGATTGGGTAAGCATGCGAAGACAGATATACAATTTCACTCATCTAAGTCTTGAGGATAGTGTAATGGATGGTTGAAAGTTACGAGCTGATGACTCGAAGGTAAATTTCGCTTTTTATTCAACAGCAGGAAAAAGAGAATCGTATGTGCTTACTGATTTTGTGGAAATTATTTCATACGGTTTTATGATCTTGGTGACATCTTTCATGAAGAACTGTTAAATTCATTCTTAATATTGTAGAGTGCCAAATTACGTAATGCAGAAATGACAAATTCTTTAAGGAGAAAAGGTAAGTTTTAATAATTAAGGAATTTTGCCATCCTGAAAATGACTGCAGAATATATTAATGAGGTTTAAAAGGAGATTAGGTAAACATGCGATGACAGATATTCAATTTCACTCATCTAAGTCTTGAGGATAGTGTAATGGATGGTTGTAAGTTACGAGCTGATGACTCAAAATTAAAACTAGCTTTCTATTCAAAGGTTAGCTGGATAAAGAGTGTATCGCCGTTCTGAATATATCGAAATTATTTCTTTTTTTATATCAGTTCCTTGTACTTTTTTCGTAAAGAACTGATCAATTCAGTCTTGATATTGTAGTGCGACAAATTATGAAATGAAGGCTCGGTACTTTTTTATGAGGAAAGTCAAGTTCATACTTAAAGACTTTTGTTACCTTATAGCAAAGAAATTTCCGAAATAGTAAACAGAAAGAACAAGACTGAAGCATTTTTTAATGAGGGCAAAAGGAGATTGAGTAAGCATGCGAAGTCATATACAATTTCACTCATCTAAGAGTTGAGGATAGTGTAATGAATTGTTATAAGTTACGAGCTGATCATTCAAAAGTAAAACTCACATTCTGTTCGACAGTTAAAAGGAAAAAGGGAGGCTCATCGTGTGTTTTGGCGGAATTTATCGAATTTTGTTTTATTTCATTTGGTTTTATAAACTAGAGAATTCTTTAATCTATCGATCACTGCTAAATTCAGTCTTGATATCGAAAATATGGAAAATTATGAAATGCAAGAAAGACATTTTTTTTAAGGAGGAAAGGCAAATTCTTTGCTTAAGGAATTTTTACACCTTGAACAAGACTACAGAATGTATTAATGAGGGCAAAAGAAGGTTGGGTAAGCATGCGAAGACAGATATACAATTTCACTCATCTAAGTCTTGAGGATAGTGCAATGGATGGTTGCAATTTACGAGCTCATGACTCAAAAGTAAAACTTGCTTCCTGTTCAACAGTTAGTAAGAAAAGGAGAGTTTCGTCGAATGTGTTTCAGTATTTATCAAAACTATTTGCTTTTACTCCATACGATGTTATCATCTCCGTCTATTTTTTTCAGGAATAACTGTTAAAGTCGGTCTTTATATTGTAAGAGGCTAACTATGAAATGAAGAAATGACTTTTCTTGAGGAGTAAAGTCAAGTTTGATACTTAAGGACTTTTGCCACCCTCTGATAAAAAAATATCCAAGCTACTAATTGGGAGGAACAAGACTGCAGAATGTATTAATGAGGACAAAAGAAGATAAGTTAAGCATGTGAAGACAAATATACAATTTCACTCATATAAAACTTGTGGAAAGAGTAACAGATGGAATCAAGTTACGAGCTGATGGCTCAATAGCAAAATTCGCTTTCTGTCCAGTTGTTAGGAGGAAAAGAAGAGGCTCATCCTACATGTTGCCGGAATTCATACCAATTATCTTTTATTATTTCATTTGGTTTTATTTACTCAATTATTCTTCAATCTATAAATCATGCTAAATTCAGTCATGCTAGTATAATGACATAAATTATGAAGTGCGAAAACGAATTTTTTTTACGGAGAGAAGACAAATTTTATGTTAAAAGATATAGTTTCCGGACCTTAAAATAAAGAAATTTTAAAAACGAGTAATTTTGTAAAATTCTGTGTGAATGACGTCCTTATTATCCGGATGTATTGAGTGCTTTGCATTCATTTATATCTTTCACTCTTATTTTAGTGATTTTTAGAAAAAAATTTTAGTGAAATAATTAAAATAGAAAAATCATTATATTGAAAGCAGAGTCACTTTAGAAATTCTTTAAACTAATTTCGATTTTCATAGTCATTTTTTTAATGAAATTTCTCAGTGATTTTTCTTAAAGCCTCAGAAGTTAGTTCTGCACCTAACTGAGCGAGGAAGGTCATAAAGTATATTTTGTGCTTCAATACAAGAATACTGTAGTCAATTGTGCTTATAAATATCATACATATGAGAGGATTTTAATCCCCCCTACCCATATATATAAGGGTTTTTCAAATCTTCACCAACAGGTGGCGCCTCAACAATATCAAATTGTAGGTGAGGCAGGCGCGAAAGATTAGGGAGTGCGTCAGTGGAGAAATATTTTCACTTTACTGGGGGACTATTTTGATGACCTCGTCATTGCATTAGTCGACGGGAATGTATATGGATTTTCCGGACCTCAATCCATGTGATTTTTTTTTCCTCTGGGGAACCTAATTGACACAGTGAACCTACGAAACCTTACCACAGTTGAGTGACTGGTGAAGACCGTCCGCGAGGAATGTGAACCCATCGTAATAAGGAATTTGCGAGGAGACATGAGTCTGCAGCAGAAGGTGGACATTTTGAAACATCGTGATGTGATTTCTGTCAGCATTTCGAGGATTAAATAACTCTGTTATAGAAGCGCTACCTGTTGGTAAGAATTTATACTTCCCAAATGAAAGTAAACAAAAAAATTCCTGACCCCGTTCATAAATATTACTCAAGTGTGACTTTAATATCGTTCACCTTTTCCTTGCTATCCCATTCTGAAAACTGACCGTCCTTTTAGGACAATCTGTTTATGATATATCTCAGGAAGGAGTATTTTGATGTAATGTCATTTTATTCTAATTTGATAAAATTCAAATTGTTATGATATTTAATATCATAAAATGGTACTGAAAATCATTATTATTTCTTTGGAAATTCCTTCCCCACAGACTAACTTACTAACATACAATCAAACTTTGATAAATAAAATCAAACAAAAATATGTGTAAAATTAATTACAACTACATCATTTACAAAAAATATTTGGAATAAAAATATCTATTAAATGCGTGTATTGCAAGCGCTGAAAAGCTTGCGTACTTTAAGCTTGTTAATGTATGAAGAAAACATAATACTTTTAATTAGAAAATTCATTAACCTTTGATTTGGAAATGCTTTTAAGAGATGATGAAATTCATTTAAAAGCATTTGCTCAGTATCATTATATAAGGATAAAATTAATTCACTTATCCTCCAAGGGGACTTTGTTATTAGTAATAAAAATGTGAGGGTAATTTAAATTGCATACATTTTTTTAACCAACAGAATTTTGTTTCATTATATTTTATTATTCCTTTCCGTTCATTATATAGTTTAATTTTTTATTGATTTTAGAATGAAGTTAAATATATATATATATATATATATATATATATATATATATTTATTTTTCTTCAGTGTAACACTGTAAAAAATTCTAGTTAAGTAATAAATATAAGAAACCTGTATTTTAAGTGATTAAATATTTTATTTCGTTCTTGCAAAGAAAAATGTTATACTCTTTCGATCTATGAGTACGAATGAATAGTGAAATCGTCAATACAATTTTTTATTCGATTTTTTTAAAAACATATATTTGTACCTCTTTAAAAAGACTCTTTAACTCAACTCTTTTGAATTAATCGTACCTCTTTAAAAAGACTCTTTAACTCAACTCTTTTGAATTAATGAAGAAAAAACATAACTCCTATAAATTTCTTACATAGCCATTTTAAGTTTTTTATTTACTAGATTTGTTATACTTTATAGGTTGTATTCATTGAATTGTAACGATGTTTTCTGGGGAAAATTATTCAAGAAATTGAAAAGGATTTAAATAAGGAAACTGGGATTAAAATACGCATTAAAAATGTTATACCATTTTGGAAAATTGGAAAGTGAGAATTGAAAACCCGATTCATTTTGAAGATATCACCACTTTAAATTATTTATAAATTAAAGGGCGTTTTAAATTTTTGGCCTATTATGTATATTGTTATTTAGTTAGAGGATACAATTCATCCTCAAAATTTTAATGGGTTCTTTTAAATTTTTGTTCACTTGCAAATAAATTAATTTTGAATTTTTTTTGAAGTTTCATTGGTATTCCTGGTTTCTAATTATTATCCCTGAATTTGTTTTCTGTTTAAATCTTAATCTAATTTATTCCCTGAAATTCTGAAACTTTCATACTGTTCGATGCTAAAAGGGGAGTTCTTCAAAATTTTAATTTGAATTCTTGCAAAAGTTAATAATTTTATTATTTTTAGTTGTCGTCATTAGGCCTATTTTTTGCTGTGAAACACAATAGACAAAAATTGTATTGCAATACAGACCAGTCTTTTTTTCTCCCCTTGTAAAATTGTATAAATATCAGTCCTCGTTTAAAATCAAGCAATTCACATAATGTCTATTAGCAATAGACATTATGTCTGTGCTTTTCTTGTTGTAACACGTTTTCACATAAGTAATAGATCACCGATCTAACTTGCTTTACTAAAAAACCGCAATTCACCGTTTCTTGTAAAAATCATGTATGTGAAATGAAACAAAGATATTTTATTTTAGATGACAGAAAAGTAACCATTATCAGAAAAATCACAGTTTTCAAGTAAAAGCAAAGCGGCTTTTAGTGCAGAAAATAATAAGAAGAATTTCCTTCATTACACATTTAAAATATACTGATAAATAAATAAAATTATAGATTTTTGACGAGCAAATGGCTGCATTGAACAGAAACATCATCAATTAGAATGTTCGTTAACTTTTTCCCAAAAGAAGCGTATGAACAAAAAGTATAGCACACATACATATATTCTTGTACAGTTTTTTGATTAAATCATATCATTTCCTTTTTCTGTAAATCATTTCTTAGTCTAGATAGTTATTTCAGAAAAGTAGCTTGAGAAATGAATCGCCAAGATTCCTCCTAAATTCTTCAAAACCATTTAGAATGTGCTAGGAAAATTCTATCTCTTAAGGGCATCCCTTTCTTTCAAGGTTAAGACGATCAGTGGAGAGACCATGAATTGTTGTCGCCATAAGTTTCGAGTGATAAAAATCACTGAAGATGCTAAAGTTAATTCACGCAAGTTGTGTTGAAGATACAAAAGTGAAAAATTAATCTGTACTGTTTCAGGATGCTAAGCTACAAGGAACTTGTTATAGCGCCTCTGATCAGTCTATTATTCACGTCGGAATCTTCAGTACTTTTCTCCTGAGCACCATATGGTTGGTTCCCTGGTATGAGCTACAGAATTCATTCCCTCATCCATGGATGATTTTAATTCAATTAGATATTGTTGCCCGTATTTATTAAATGTATATGAGCATAGAAATGTAAAGCATAAATTACAAAATTTTATGAAGAAACTGAACGAATCAATTTGGCCATAAAAGTGATACGTATGTTCTTTCCTTGGTACGTATGAGATCTATTTTCGGTATAAAAATATGTCTCATGATAACTTACATCATTTATTATTTTTTGCATTTTGTTCAAAGCATTATGTTCTAACATAATGGAAATCAATATTATACAAATAAAGCCAAAAAACAAGGATAAACTCAGAGGTAGTCGAATAAAACAAAAAGCAAACAAGGATAAATACATTGGTAATCGAATAAAACAGAAAGCAAATAAGGATAAACTCAGAGGTAATCGAATAAAAAAAAAGCAAACAAGGAATTCATTCTAGTCCATTGTTTCAAGGCCTAAGAACTTTATTCGAAATGAATTGAAAATAATAATTGGGAAATTTTTCTGTAAGAAGCTAGCATTACGCCAAACACAGGTTCTCTTAGCCCGAAATTTCCGAAACAAAGGTCAAAGGAGATCTGTACACCAAAAAGCATATTTTCAAAAGAAAGAGGAAAAACATACAAACTTCAAAACGCTAATAAGATTGATCAAAATTATCAGCCATCTGGTTATATTGAAATTAGCCTTCATAAATAAAAATTTACCTATGCCCATAGTTGACGAAAAAAGAGAAAAAGTTTTTCACGTAATCACAAACCCACGCTAACTTTCTTTTAAAAGGAGGTATTATCAAATTATAATTGAGGAAAACACTAGTCCTATGGCACCATCTATATTCGAAGAAACAAAACAGAAGAAGTAAAAACAGGAATTTTTTAAGGAATGAAACCAATTTATACATATTCAGAAAAAAAAGCCCTTAGTTTCCATCTATGCCTCCATGAATGTGAATTGTTTTTAAACTGACATCTTTATGATAGGTATTGGGAGGCTATAATGTGGTCCGAAGTTCATTGCGTTGATTTCTTTGAAATGAATTATTTATCCACAGACCCTGATTCGAGCCCAAAAGAGCAATTTTCACGTACCACATAAGAAGCACTGCAGTCACGTTGCCGGTAGTAGGCGAATTTTGTGGAGATATCGGTAGCTGTAAGAAATGTTTTGCAGAGCACAATATTCACGATTTTCTTCCATTTCAGCATGGTCGAATAGTAGATGTGAACAAACCATGATGAACAGAAAATTATTACTAGTCAGGAATTCGCGTTTGAAATTAATATTTATGTTATATATTATTACAAAAATCATTCTGTGGGTGTATGGTGTAAACAGTCCAACACGCGGGATAACGGAGAATGAAGTTTTATTCTCAAATTTGCTGGAAAAAACGTAGCACAGGTAACATGAAACAATAGATCTTGATCAGATGGGCAAAGTAAACAGACAACAATTCACAGGTAATAAAAGTTCAGAACTTTGAGATTTAGCAGCACAAACAGTCAGAAATTCACTAATAACGACAATAACAGCATTTTCAATAGCGCCCAGCTCAGCAGCTTTCCAGCTCGCACTGCAGACGAAACTCCAAAGTCGTTTCAGTCGATCAACACTCCCCTCTCTGATCCAAGAGCGGCCCTTATATACTCTCCCCGACAAGCCGTGACGTCACATGGAATTTTCTCGTACATTCAAGCGTAATTTTTTCCTAATAGATATATCGAGAAAAGGGTCGCATTTTCTGGAATCATCGATTTGTCGCCAAGTCGCCCAATTTGAAGCATGTTGGTCGCCAAGTTCGCCGCTAAGGAAGGCGTCCAGGCCCGGCCATCCCATACATATCCCTACAAAACTCTCTTCCCAAACATAAGACAAGTGGAGCAGGAAAGCGACATTACTTTTTTGAAACTATATTCATCTTCATAGAGAGAAATAGAAAGATTTGACATCATTAAGAATAATAATTGTAGATTCCAAGTTCTTGCTTGAAAATATTTTGTAAATGTTTGGGAAAAAATAAAGTGATTAAAAGTATAAAAATTCGTGTTTTTTATTTCCTTTTTAAAAAATTTACCTAAGTTTCTTGCAATTTTGTCCCTGATTCCCAAATTTTTAAATGATTAAAACCATTACAATGTGTTAATTTGGAATTTACACATGAAAAGTAATCAGCTTACATTTGACTTGAATGAACACGCTCGTTTAAGTTGCATGCAAAAACTGAACCCAAAAATACAATTAATTTTTATTTTAAAGCATATATCTCTTTCATTTACAACATCTTGTTTCTTTCTTTAGTAAGTATAAATGAGATTGATTTACTGAAAAATTACATGTATCACATTTTACAGAATAAAAGTACACACCAATTAAACTAATTTAATTTAAATATATTTCATATTTTTTAGATGACACGGAAGTAACGCATGTTGAATTTTATGACTTTCCTGACGAGAGATGGCGCTGATGCAGGAGAAGGAAATATTCCAGAAGCTGTTTCAAAAACCAAAGATCTTTTTTCGCTGGATAAACAACATGTAGCGAAGCAACCATCAATTTATCTTTTCTCTTATAAAGCGTTGCTGAATTTTATAAATAATTTTATGATGTATTTAAACTATAATGCTCTGAAAATCAAATAACGGCTGCTTAGTAACAGAAACTGAAAAATAAATTGTATTGGACGAAATCATTTTATTCTAAAAAAGAAAGCATAGAACTGATAAATAAACAACAGCAAAGAAAGAAAGTTCTACAAAATACAGAAAAAGAAAGAAAGGTACCAAACTCAGAAGATAATCAATTGATTTTAGATTAACAAACCTGTAAATAAAGAAGAACTTAGCTGTTTTTGCTGAGTTGTCTCTGTGTTCAGAACAACTCGCTTTTAATCGCAGAGATTGAATAATAGCTTTTTAAAATCATAAAAGCATTTCTGAAAAATTCTCAAAAATATCTGCTTTTGTATATTTTTGGTTAAAAATCCTCTTCAGAAGATTTTTTTGTCTATGAATCAAGACCCAACAGTTAATATCACAATAGCATATTCTTAAATCATCACGTATTGATAACAAGTTATCTACTTCACAGCAGATTGAATTGAAAAATTTCTTAGAATTAATGATGTTATATCTTCCGAGCATTCGTTTAGTTTTATTATTAACCCTCTGATTGCCAAAACCGCTAATGCGGCCCGTCATGCAAACTGCCAGAAACGCCCCAGCGTCCAAAATGTCGTATGCTTATTTCCTCCTCCTTTTTGAAAAGGGTCAGTAAACGGTGGGGAGAAATCTTATCTTGTTAACAATAGTTGTTTCCCCTCCCACTGTCGATCTTGATTGATGTCTCCAGTAAGTGTTCGAGGGCAGATGCTCAATTGACTTTAAGCTCTCAGCTTACTTACTGTTAAAAATCCTTGTTATAATGCCTGTTAGTTATCACAAATTGTAAACTACCCCTATATAGTCAACAAGGGTTTGGATGTTAGAAACATGACGATAAAAGAATCCTCCAAGACGCAAATGATATCTTGCTAATCAGATGGGGGATGGAAATGTTTACCTTCTTTCATCTCTGACCTTGGCCGGTCTAGATTTTAAAGATATTAGATTTCATACCACTGTGTGTTTCTGAGGTTTAAAATCCCGTTTTCAAGCAACACGAGGACTATTCTGGGTTCTACCTTGTAATTTAGAAACGTAGTCAGAAGAAGGGGACAATGCCTCCATCCTCTCAAAAATTAAATTCCATACCAGCTGGAGAACACTTGACCCCTGATTTCAGATTTCAGATGAACGATGCTCATATATATGATCTTCGTGGGAATCGAGTTTCGAAATTGAAACATTCCATCCGGAACCGAAACCTAAGACAAGAGCAGTGCGGACCCTATCCGTTTGTAGAAACTATACACATTGGAATGAGATTTCCTTTCATCCCAGAAACATTTTGTTATTTCAAAAAAAAATTTCATATTAACTTGTGTTTGGGATGAAAGTCTAACTAATGATGAATTCATAAATTTAAAAAAAATTCCAAAATAAATTTGAATTATATAATGATAGTTTATTCCAAAATCATTAGACATTGTAAGTAGCTGTCGTCCTTAGATATGCTCATACAATATTATGATTTTATATATGAAAGTGAAAAGTCAAGTTCAGAAAAAGATTGTAGAGAAATGTCGATATTAGTTTTGCTGTATTAAAATTCTGCCCTGACCCTTCTCTTCGTATCAGTTAACACAATATAGAAATAATCACTAGCAAAATGCTGAACAATATACATCATGAAATCAAATTCTGTGGCTATACTGTTTAGCAACGGATTCCGAGGCTACCACTTTCGGAAGATTTTACACAGGAAAGAGGTGTCAGACAATGAGTCATATAAACGCATTTCCGGAGTTCTTTGTTAGATCACTCTTCCATTCTTCACTTCCCCTATTTTGGTAAAAATAACTTCTCCCGGCGCATGCGCAAAATCGCGGAGGGTTTCCGAATCCGTTGCTAAACAATACACTTGACAATCTCATTTATGAACTGGAGGTGTTCTTATTCTTATTATCAAATATGTTTTAAATAAAATATTTTCTCTCTGCTTATTGTCATTTTATATATCCACCGTTTCTTCGCATATATATTAAAGTGAGGTATTTTTAGAAATAATTTAACGGTACTTTTATTATGGGTATGATAATTCGATAGATCTAAAATCTAGTAATGCAAGAAACACAAACTAAGAAAATAATATATTTATCAGGACCTATTCAGATTTCTATTTAATACTCTAATTTATTATCGCTAGATTTTCCGATGGTACATCTGTTTTGTCTGTCTACTGGCTTTAAGTGTGTTATGTAATATGTTGATGATGGAAACAATCAGTGTTAAATATTAACCAAAAATTATGCTAATAAATTATGTCATGATCATAATCATAGTTTAAATACACGCAATTTTAAAGTTATTCTAAAGAAACATGTTTGTATTTTAAATAGCCTATGTAGCTGCAAAAAATATGGGGATTGTTTTAATGATAACAATGATAAAAATAACATTCTATACATTAAATATGTTTGCAATACACAATAGATTTTTTTTGTTTCAGATATACAGTTTTAAGTAGCTTAATTTTCTTTTCCTGTGAAATGAACTAAGTATTACTAAATCTTATTTTTTCAAAGATTAATCGAGAAATTAGTTTAACACAGACAAACATCACTTCAAATTTCATTTGAAAACGGGTGTTATTTGCGATGAACAATAACTGGGAATTCACTACTGTCCTCTATGCACTTAGATAACATGCAAATTCAAGTGATAATCATCAATATCCTTTGATTTCGAAATAAAAGGGCGCGCCAAGAACTTAAGTTCATAATCTCTTCCGTCTCAGCCGCCGGCGGAGCGTCGGGAAGTTTTCTTTCAGAGGTTTACCTAGCTCTTGCTTATCAGCACTGTTTAATATTTCCAGGTATATTAAATCCCTTAACCCATTTACTAAGCAAACAAAAGCTGTGGAAAGCCAGCAATTGGATTAAGGCCATTTACGAGCGCGCTTACAATTCAATTACCGTAGAGGTAAACACATTTTATGGCCGTCTTTACGATCACGCGCTGGATTACCCTTCATTATTTTCTAATCAGCGTTGGAGGAGCACTTTAAAGAACTCCTTGTGCGTACAAGTGTGGCGGGTGTGATGTAAGAGAGGCTGATTGAATTGCGATGCTGTGGGAGAGTCTGGACGACTCGACTGATTAGTGGTAAAAGTGAATGTAAACAGCTCTGCGAAGAGTTAAATTGACCTAACTCGTTAATCACCTTCTTAGTCACTTGAGCTGAAACAAGTGGGATACCCAGGACACAAGCCGTAATTCTTCTATTCAGTGCACTTCACCGTCCTTTTCTATAAATACCTATCACTTCATTTTTGCAATTATCTTCTATACATAAATATAACTTTCTAATATCCTAGCTACTTTGCTGTCTTCACGTTTGGATGCAATTGCAGTTTTATGAACTTCAACAATTTTGTGAATTTACAGTTGAATATTTTAAAGTTAATCTAAGAATGAATTGTTTGTTATACGAAGCTGAAATAAAACAAGCAGCATACAAAGAATACAAGCCGTAAT
>BGPR01009102.1:0-59508 GCA_013235015.1 Araneus ventricosus
GAAGTTAATAAAATACACATCCTTTTCTTTCAGCTCTTTTATCCACCCTTGGCATGAAGAAATAAATTTTTTTTCTTGATGTTGAAGAATTTTCGCCTTTGACATTTTCCAGCTTCCAAGGTCATTGATCACCATAAAATGAGTTAAAAAAGAAAGAATAAGTTTGAAATGTTTAGGAAATATTTTGAGAAAGGGAGAAAAAAAATATTGGATCAGAAGAAAAGTTTGTTAAATAGGGAGATTGCACTTGCTATTTGAGGTTATTTTACTAAAGCAAATTCGTAAAATGTTCTTGGTTCCAAGGAAAGTTCGCAGAGAAATTGAAAAAATCGAGGTTCGTTAAATAGAGGTCCGACTGTAATAGCGCCAGAATCAAGGGTACCTGGTTTCACTCCTCCTAAATGTTTTCAACACATCCACACAAAATATCCCCAATTTCAATTAGCAATTAAGCTTTCGATAATTAAATCCTTACTATCCACCCACAGCAACATCTGATCGACGCTGGTATCGAAATGAGAGATCCCGGAGCCAAGGCCCAGCGACCCTACACGGATGGGGGAAGAACATGTCCGGAGGAGGAGACTAGGGAATGGACGAGCTGTCCCCTACTGAACCTAATAGAACGAAGGGAAGGTGCCCAAGTTCTACGGAATTTGGAAAAACGAACCGCAGAGACCGCCCGCAGTGAGGAAGATACTCCCCTGAAAGAATATCTGATCCGGACAAACTCAGCAGTCAAACACAGAAAAGTTGGACATCTCACCTCTCGGATCTGTCCAATCCATTTGTATGGCTCTAATCCGGACCCACCATCAGATACCCCGGAGCTACCGCGTCAGTACTTCTGGCCAGTCTCGAACTGAATCAGATGTGCCATCCCCACGACGCGTAACTTGGCAAAATCTCTACCCGCGCCAAAACTCTACAACTACTTCCACTTCATAATCCTTTCGAAACCGCTAAAAACTACGACGTGAGAACAGAGTACAAAAAATACAACAGGCCGAAACGGATCAGTCGCCCGATCTCGCGTCTTGATGTGTTTCATCACCACAAGTCGGGAAACCACAGATGCTCTTACAAGCCCCGAGAGACATCGAGTCTTCCGTCGATGGGAAGTAACGCGTACCGCGGACGAAATTCGTGGGTTATCTGATCGTGGGTCCGGGGCTTTGTGCAGACCGCCTCCGTTTCAGCTATAAAATTTGGTGGATCATTCACAGGTCGGACTGTGCCATCCAGACACCTCCAAATAGAGAATGGCGCTGATTTGTGACGTTACCACATACCATGCCATGGGATTGTCACAGGTTGGATATCGCGTATTGCCTGACGATACCCGATATGCCACATGGTATGTCAATCCATGGCAAGAAAATCCAAATATTGGTAGTCGTCACAAATCAAGGCTGAGGTCGGTTTAGGGAGGTGTTGACCAGCTCCATCTACGGCAATCCGATCCTCTAGGATACCGTGCCGTCTCCCTCCACTCACTTTCAAAAAACAGGTCCCCAGTACACAGATTTCTACAAGAATGACTCCTACCCATGCTCCTCTCCATCATTTTGTGGGATAATGTTTTTGTGGAAAGAGACTTGTCTCCCCAACTGATTATCACGCATTTCCAAGTTTTATGGTCTAGTGGGCAAAATGGATGTCCACCCACGGATGACAACCAAATTTCCTGGTCTACAATTTCTCGTTGGTTTCTTTATGATTGACAAATTTTGGCCTGTCGTGTTCCAAAACCAGCGGAGTGTCGGCCTCCCGAAACCTTTTCTGCATAATGACCAGTAATGGGGTGGGTAAACACAAAGTGGTAGGTAAATATTGGGGTATTTACCCAAGGCCTGCTAGGTTTGAGAAAAATTACGAACGGTGATTCAAACATATCAAATCTATGAATTCTGAACTTAATATTTTGCAAAAAAAGAATTGCATGTTCCTCAATTTTACACAAGAACCAGAACTCATTTAACAAGCCTTTTTGACTACGAAATCTTACTGTTGATATCAATGCAAGATTCAATCATACCTTCCATCTGAGCGTGAGAACGAACTCTGATCCAGGGGTTGCCATAATTTCCGAAGGTGGCTCGCTGCTACCTTGCGACCGCCAAGGTCAAACGCCAACCAAAACTAACTTTAGTAAAAAAGCGAAACGCTCAAGCCAACACACAGTGGCAATGTGCATTTTGAACTAAATATGCAATTTGGAACACCTGTTTTCTAAACTGATTTGAACGAAATTTGGGCACAGATCTAAGGATTAATGTTAGCACACGATACCTCACTTATTTATCTAAGCTAAAGGGATTATGAGATACAAGTATACTGATTATACAGGACCGACAGACAGTCAACCCGACGGATCTACCCAAACTTTTATGCAATGGACATACATTCAGCGACGATAAAACTGTGTACTAAATTTTACCCATCTAGCTATCTGCTTTTGAGTTATAGCGTTCGCATGACTTCGACAGACAGGACGATCTCCGCGGACTGGTTTTTGTCCAATATTTGAAAGAAAACCTACAAAATTATGCTTTAAAGACCACATACAAATTTCATCCATGCGGGCTCTACAGTTTTGAGTTATCGTGTTCACAGACAGGAGTATAATTCCAAAATTGTAAGTTTTTTCGGACTCAGGGAAGTTCAAAACGTGGAGACTTTCAAAATCTCGAGTTCGAATTCTTTTTGACGATTACTATCTCTTTGTATACTCGTATACGAGAAAAGTAAAGTGAAGTGGAAATAGTGGTGAATGTCTGGCTTAAACCAAAAATTTAAGGCGTGAATACATTTTGCGAACCGTTTTGCGTCTATTCAAATCCTGTCGGTTTTCTGGCGAACACAAAAGTTAGGGACGTGGTCGTGTTTAGTTTGTAGCCCTCCGCGTGAACATTCAATGAATCTGGCATCATTTAGAAACGGAAGATAAAACGAACCCGTAGTCAAAGTGCAATCCAAATGCCCTATTCCATTGACGACTGACATGCGATGATTAATGGTTCTTCACCACGGTTAGCGGTTGGTTCATAGAAAATAATTTCAACGAACGACCTGCGATTCGACCGTGTCTTATACAATGCGCTGTCATAACGACTCCTGTTGGTTACCCAGGTAGTAAGCCCATTTGCAGCAAGTGTGATTTTTTCTGATACCAACTTGTCATGGCAAACTTGAGGACAAATTTGCAGAGAAACTCCTGCAAAGTAATATAGCACCGATCATCCCAAAGTAAGTTTGCTGTGAAACTGACACTGGCACATTTACGACTCATGACACAAATGACGAAGGGAAAGCCTATCTTTCTTTGGCTGTGGGAGTTGGTATAGTGGTCTCGCAGATTACCTTGAACGCGGGTCTGAATCGCGCCTCTTCTATGTGTCCTTTGATGGAAAAGGAAGTTTCTAATAAAATAGCTCAGTACACTCACTGTTTCAGGGTCCAGAAGCAGGAGAGGAAAAGAGTGGAAGACATCCCACTGTCCCTTCCGCGATAATAAAAAAGAGAGTAGAAAAGGGGGGTTTCCGTAGGAAAGGCATTGAAGAAGGGGAAATTGGCAATCATGCAGTAAATTTGACACGGAAAGCTACCTTTTCCACTGGTTTGCAAATGAACTTGACACGATCAAATTCAATGCAAGTTTGTCGCACGGGTGACTCTGAAGCTCTGCGTTAACTTGCCAGTCTTGTTATAAACTTGCGGTCTTGCCGTGCTGAACTTGCTGCAAGTTTGTAGACTTGTATAGTATGACTGCTGCAACTATGTTGCAAACTAAAATTCATATATAAGGTATTAGATTATCTAAAAGTACGAACTTATGTCAAACCAGCTGGAGTTCTCTCCCTTCTGACTTGTATGGTCACACAAAGCGGCCTTCGTTTTGTGTTCTTTTGCTTCTAGTGAAGAAACACGAGCATATTTTCGCCCATTTTGACCGATTCGGACTAAAATTTGATATAGATTTGTATGTGAGACCACATACTAAATTTCTGCCATCTAGCTACATGTGGATGCTATCGTTTTCACATACCGCATGAACAGACAGTAATAAATTTTGAGGGATTTATTGTAATTTAAACATATGTCTATAATTTTGGTTTTAAAATTATATAATTAAAATTCCTCCTACCTTGCCATTGTTGTGTTTTTTTGACCTATCGCTTTCTACATACACATGAATAGACATAACGCCGCCTGCACCCCTGGTTCCTATAACACTAGATTATCTTACCAGTTTGGATGAGTGGGCAGGATTTAGCAACAACCCTCTCCCCTCGGGGCCCACAACGCCCCACACCCGAAAAACCGCCCCGGAACAACTCTTATTTGAGCAAATCAAAAGATAACAACATAGGAAGAATAATAAAGTACAGAATGTTTATACATGGTGCTATACATTGCTGCCATTAGATGTAGGGACAGAAAAAATAGACCCTGTTCTTATATGTTATTACAAAAAATGAGTGATATTAGAAGAAGACAAAAGAGAAATTATAACAAAACAAAACAAATAAAAAAATGGAAAAAAGGTGAAATTGAAATGTGTTTTACACGTCGATTTTACATTGGTGCCATAGATGGTAAATTCTGACAGTGAAATTCAAGTTATTATATGTTATTACACAAATTCTTGAGTGAAAATTACGAAGAGGTAAATAATAAGATATGAAATGGTACAAATCTGAACTAGATAATTATTAATATAAAGAAATAATGTAACGTAAGGTTTTGCTGCTGTTGATTTTACATTGGTGTTTCATTAGAGTGGTACCTGTTGGATAGATTTTGAGGCCCGTTCTATGATAGACACATTGCAGATTTTCTTGTATGTAATATACAATTAGATTATTAGACGAAAGGCAAAAAACAATAAATTGAGAATACAACAATTAGGGAATATAAGATAAAGTGATGCTAATTTTTACATGCTGCTGTACAATGGTGCTATTAGGTGCAGGCCTCCTGGACAGAGTTTTTTTAGCCCGTTCTTCGATGAGAGTGAAATTACAATTTGATTTATGTTTGTGGATGTACTGTTGTGGTCAATATGGAACATTGGAATTTTTTGACAGTACATAAGGGCTTGATGAATAATGGAATGGGAGAAGCTATGACAAATGAGCCAGCTATATGGTGAGCTTGTGCTAGATTAAATATTATTCTGGTGCTACACCTATGAGTCTATAGAGTTCGGTGTTTTATGGTCCAGCCTGAAGAGTATTGATTTAGGTGATGCTGGATTATGGATCAGTCTGATTTTGAGTGCGAGGATTTGCTGCAATCACTTCTGAACCACTGGTCTGTATGTTGTGAAGGGTTTGGCTGCAGCTATGATAATGTGAGAATTGTGGCGTGAAGAGGGTACTTTCTAGTCCACAGCGGCAGATTGATGCTGTTGAGAGGTTAAATCTTCGTAGATAGGATTGAAGGGCCGTGGCCCGTGAAGAATATATCTTCTGGACCACATGGGTGGAGATAATGTTGGAATGGATGCTGTGGGTTGAAAGGACCCGTTTCTCCTTCTGTCCAGAGCTTTCCTACAAAGATTGGGCATTGATTTTATGAGGCAGGGATTTTAGATGAGCTTGGAAAATTTAACTATTGGATGCAAAGAGAGTGAGATTCGGCATTGCTTCTTGAAGGGGAGGGGAGTCGGCTGTTTCTGTTCCCAAAGTAGTCTAATACGTGTGCCTTGATCCAGTGCAAAAGTTTGATTGTGTAGTAATTACAAATACACCAGCCATTTTATTTGGTGATTTCGTGAAACCAAGATGCTAGCTTATTTGTCCGTGAATATTTTGAGTAAAGCCACATTTGACATTTGTCTTAAAAATTAATGTAGATACAATTTCAATAATAAAGCCAGTAGAAAAACTAAATACCCAGCACACTGCCTAGCTTGTTGCAGTTTTTTGAGTTACGTATCTGCAATAATGAACGACCTCTCATGGATGATTGCATCCAAATTTGATATATATCCAAAATATTTCAGTGAAGGCCTAATACCTCAAATTCCCTCCGTCTAGTTTGTTGTGTGTTTAGTTATCTGGTTCACAGACAGATATAAATAATTAAATAAAATGTGGTTTTCGGTTTCGGGGATTCTAAAAATGAAGATTCGTCAATTTTTTCGGTCACAGTCTGTATGCTTAGTAATAGAGAAAATAAAAATACTCAGTATATATGAAACACGAATACAAACATTCATAGATGCCATCTGGTCCATAGGAAAACAACACACCGTAATGCAATGCAAATGTACTATGAAGGTCCATACGTGTATAAGAGGGTTAGAAATCATTTGATGGGATTTTCTTGAAGAGCGAAAATTCTAGTGGAAAACTTTTCTAAAATACTGAAATACAAAAGCACTACTGTTTTCAGTGGTAGCGTACGACTTAGAGATCCTCCGGTATTATTGAATAATTTTTCCGTAAAATGAAATGTTCTTTTTCTTTGTTAAATGATGATGGGGAAGAAGTGGAGTGGCTTCCTAAACTTCTTTCTGCATACGACCAGGGCCGTAGGTGGGTAAACACCCAGTGGGTAGGTAAATATTATTGGGGTATTTACCCAAGGCCCAGTTTGAGAAAAATTATGAACGGTGATTTATACTGAAATTTACCAAATTCATGAATTCCCTGAAACTTAATATTTTGCAAAAAAAGAATTGGTATACCTCAATTTTTTTACATCGCGCTGAGTGAACTAGAACTTTATTTAACGTTTTGACTTACGAAATTTTTACCGCCGATATCACGCAAGATTCACCATACTTCCATCTGGAGAGTGAGAACGAACTAGGGGCTGCCACTCAAGTGCGGCTCGCTAACAATTTCCCGCGTAGGACTGCCAAGGTCAACGCCAACCATACTAACTTAAATAAGGAAATGCTCGCCAACACACAGTGGTAAATGTGCATTTTGAACTAAATATGCAATTTGAACACCTGTTTTCTAAACCGATTTGAAACGAAATTTGGGCACAGATCTAAGGATTAATGTTAGCATACGTGATACCAAGTTTTATTTATCTAAGCCAAAGGGATTATGAGATACAAGTATACGATTTCTGTAGACCGACAGACAGTCAACCCTCTGACGGATTTGGCCCAAACTTATACGGACATGCTATCTGGCGACAAACTGTAGCCAAATTTCCATCCACTCATCTAGCATTCAAGTTTTTTGAGTTATAGCGTTCGTACGACTCTGGACAGATTAGACAGATCTCCTGGGTGACGTATTTGTCCAATATTTGGAAAGAAACCCAAGAATTATGCCGAAAGACCACATACCAAATTTCATCCACGTGGCTCCCATAGTTTTATTTATCAAAAATTTTCTGTACTTTGAGTTACCAGTAATGTGGGTGGTAAATATTCTTGGGTATTTACCCAAGGCCTGGTTATTTTGAGAAAAATTATGAATGGATTTACAATGAAACATACCCCCCCAAACTTATTATTTTGCAAAAAAAATTGCGTATTGTACATTTTATGCGCTGCTGAGGTACCAAACTTTATTTAAGAATTCGTTTTTGAGAACGAAATCTTACTACAGATATCACGCAAGTACTTCTTACCATACCTTCCATCTGGAGAATGTCAGAACGAAGTTTAGCTTAGTGGCTGCCATACTCGTAGCGTGTTTGCGTCTCTCGCTACAATTTCCCTGTAGACCCCAAGGTCAAACGTGGCGTCCATATACTAACTTATAAAATAAGCGAACGCTTCAACACGTAGTCGCAGCTGTGCAGCATTTTTTTGAACCAAATATGAAATTTTGAACACCTGTTTAACGGATTTGTACTCAAACTTATGTTGACCTTACATTCATGACGATAAAACTGTGTACCAAATTTTATCCATCTAGCTATTCAAGTTTTTAGTTATAGTATTCGTAAGGACCGCGGGACAGATAGACAGACAGATCCTCCTGTGGACGGATTTTATCCAAAATTTGATAGAAACCTACAAATTCAGGTCAAGTTCACATACCAAATGTCATCTCTGAATCTCTCATTAGCTTTCGAGTTATCGCATCTGACATGACATAATTCCCTAAATTGTGTTTTCTGACCTCGGGAGGTTCAAAATGTGGGAATCTGTCAAAATACCGAGTTCGAATTCTTTTTGATGATTGCTGGCACTTTCTCTTTGTATTCTTCGTATACGAGAAAGTAAAAAATGAAAGGGAAATTGAACCTCTTATCCAAAACATAGTAGCGTGATACTGTTTTAGGCTTGGTCTGTCTGCCTTTATTTTTACTCTTTTAAAAAAATTTACTGTAATTATATAACGATAAATGCACACAAAAAAATGTTTTCGTCGCAAACCTGCGCATTTATATTTTATGGTAACTACACGAAAGCATTATTGTAAATATACTAAATGCTTTAAAAAATTATGAAATTAGAGAAACAATTGTACAAAATAAAATAGGGTTTCACTGTAAAGCTAACTTTTTTAAATTTTAAAGTGGTAAAAAAAATGGTTTCAGCATTATGTGGATCCGATAGGAACCGTGCTAATCCTGAACCCCGCTAATTCCGAAACTGATTTATTTCATTTATATGCGTAATTGAAAAAATATTACGTGAAAAGATTTAAATATAAGCATACCTATAAACAAAAGTAATTTTTTTCAGCATGCATAATTTGTACACACTGAAGAAGAATGCAATCTGGGCCGTAAGATAAGGTCACTTCATACAGGAGCACATCCATTATTCTAATGAAAAGGGGAGCATTCTCTTTCTGTTACTTGAATAAAAAGAATTCAAGAGATAGTAATACTGAGTACTTACATTTTTTAGTAATAATAACTTTTTCTTTCTATTTTATCGGAATTTCGATAATCTGACTTTTTGTAAACCGACCGAACAGGCACCGTCCCACTAGTTCTGGATTAGCGGGGTTCCAACTGTATTAAGAAAATAAATTGATAATTTTAAAATCATTAATCGAATTAATAAATACTGACTAATATTTAAATAATTAAAAATCTGCGCAAGCGAAACTCTTAGAAAGCACCTAATAAGCACGAGTGCCGTTTTTTTCCAACCTCCGGTGAAGTTGATAAACATGACAAGCAGGCGGAGGTGCGCGATGGGCGGTTGCGCACGTTTCTAACGATAACCTCAATTCACTGCCGACGCCAGCTGGCCAGTTTTGAGCTGAGCGTCGGCATGTGAATAAGGCTCAGAATCGATATCCTGCCAAGTGCAAGTTGCGTAGCGTTATTCCGTTTCTTCAGAAGGTTGGCTCGGAAACGATCAATGCAGCTATTTCTTTTGTCAAATTCTGGATGACGACCGTCGAGAGCTGCTTCCTGACTTCTGGAGTTGTCTCATTCGTGACAACACCCGCTCCCTACAGTGCAGTTGTAAATCCAGCAGTTTCTGGAGCAGTTTAAATGGACGTGTCCTCATAACCCTGACTCAGCGACGAGCGATTGGTCTCTTCCCCTGAAATGAAGAACTAGTTAGAAGCCAGAGGATTTTCATCTCTTCCCTGAAATAAGAACTAGTTAGGGAAGCCAAAGCTCCAGAAAATGAGGAGCTTCAAAGTAACGTTAAGGCCCAACCACATCACTGGTGGCACCGTTCTTCGAAGAGAGGATCAAAACCTTGTCTACCGATATGCAAGTGCCCAATCTTCACGGCGATTGTGTCGAAAAGTAACCATGTTTGTGCATAACTTTGGTAATAAAGTCGTTTTGCCCTTACCTGCCCTTTCCATGGTCCATCGAAGATTGAAAAGGGCCCCTCAACCATGTGCCCAATTTAGTAGCTCTAGGTTGAAATTGTGCATAACACTGCAGAGCGTTTTGAAACGATTTTTGCATTAAGCACGTCGCAAACACAATTTACCGTTATAACCAGCCTATACTCAGATAGCAAAAGAGTTTGTCTGGGTTTTGAAACCTTGTCGTCGGCAAGGGTAGAGGGTTGTCACAAAGGTTTCATGATTAAGTGTTGAACCTTCCGGCAGTTGGTCAACAAGAAACAATGTTTTCTGTAAGGTTTTAGTGGATTTAAGCTTCTTCATAAGCTTGTTTCAGGCTTCTCTCGTTTGTATCGGCCTTTCAAAAGGTTGTTAAGAGCCGGATAAAATAGAATCCTCCTCCCTTCCTGTTGTACTCCCCACAGAAGGTCCAACTCTTATCCCCCCTCTTCTGACGTCATCTTAGTCCAACTTAGAGTTATCTGAAAGTCAATCAATTAGATCAAATAGAATCTTACTATCCAAAAGATTAGTTATTAATTCTAAATTAATTTTGATTAATGTAATTTTTTAATTGAACTTTACTTGTACGACTCTGCTGTAGATTGTGACAAACTTCAAATTCCTCCAAGAGCCTGGGATCGTAGAACCCGCGTTCAGAAAGCCAGCGCACTAAACCACTATGTACCGGACGGCCACGATATTGTGGTTCATGAAAAGCTCTCCTACGTCGCAGGGAATCGCTCTGAAACGGTTTGCGCGGAATGCCTGTCTTGTCGTTCAAACCTTGTCGGTGAGGTAGTTCATAAAAACCTTTCATACGTAAACCTTGGTGGCAATGGTTTCCGAAACGGTTTGCGCGGAAATGCTTCTGCGGTTTGTCGTTCAAACCTTGTCGGTGAGGTAGTTCATAAACTTTCATATATAAACCCGTGGCAAAGGTTCGAAACGGTTTGCGCGGGAAATGCTTTCGAGGACAGCCTCATGGAAAGTGAAATTGCAACTTTCCTGCAACCTTCTTTACATATCTGTAAATACTGTTGTCATGTTACATAAAACGGACGCTAACGGTAATGGAAGTACTTTTTTCTGTTTCCCCAGTAATATGTGGTGGACGATACGCTGGCGTGGTGTTCGAAACTACCTCCGAGCAGGCAGCCCTCCTGTCCGTGATGTAAGGTCTATGGACACTGGGTGTGAGCAGTGGCGCCTCCTTCATGACTCCCTATCTGAAGACAGAGGGTGCTTCTGACAGGCTCCAAGGACATCGGTAAATAATGCACATAATCATTTCTGTCTCTAAGTTTGCGAGCATCACCTGACTTTGATTTTATGCTTCAACAATACGTGGAACGTTTTATGTTTAGCTTCTGTAGCATGGGGATAAGAATTCAGTTGCTATTTTAGACCCTTTAGCTGGGATCGATTGGGTCAAAAATTTGATATAGATTTACAAATTTACAATTTGGGTGTCACGACCACATACCAAATTTAATTCATCTACCATGTCGTATTTGTGAGCTATCGTGTTCACTTTTCACATAGACAAACAGGCATACAATCTACTACAGGTTTGACGATTTTCGTCCTGTACATTAAGCACAGGTCTAAAAAAAGTTAGCGCAAAAAAAATCAAGGCAAACAGTAAAATATTGTGAGATTTTTAATGTCTCTTTTAATGTCCTCTATGTAAAACCAACGGGAGTGTTATCCCCAGCACTTTCTCTCGTATACTCCCAAAAAAGGTACCGTTTCCTCCCTTCCCCCGCGTCGATAAAAAAAAATTCGAACCTATTGCAACCTACAATCCAATGACTATCAAAAAAAAGTTTCTCATTGTCGATTATAGTGATTGTAAAATATTTACGTAAAATCAAATTCAAAGAGGATGCGTATGATCGCGAACCGATTTTCCACTCTTACCGTCTCAAGGACAAAGTGGCGTAACCCTACCAAGTGCGCACAGGCATTGCTACCAGTACGCATGCGCATGGAGTTCGTTCTTGAAGAAAAGTGTATGCGATTATACAGACCAAAGACAGTCAGCCCGTCGACGGATTGGCCCCAAATTTTATACGTGATTCATGACAAACTGTGTACCAAATTTTATCCAATCCAGCTATTCAAGCTTTTGAGTTATAGTGTTCGCATGACAAGGGACAGACAGATTCCCGTGGACGGATTTTGGTCCAAAAATTTGATAGAAACCTACAAATTATGTTTAAAGACCACATACCACCATCTCTAGATTTTATAGTTTATTATCGTGTTCACAGACAAACATGATTCCAAAAATTGTGTTTTTTCGGACTCAGGTATCTAAAACGTGGAGATTCGTCAAAATCTCGAGTTCGAATTTTTTGACGATCACAATACTTTCGCTTTGTATACTTCGTATACGAGAAAGTAAACAGTAAAAAATTCGTGATGTTATTTTTGAAGTTAATGGTCAGTCAAGCTGTAACTGTATTCGTTCTGTAAATATAGCTATTCGAATTTGGGGCATTCTTTCGCAGTCACCTATATTATTTATTGCACATAGAGTTTCGCTTTGCAGATCATTTATTTATTTATTCAAAGAAAGCACACTACAGAGATGACTCCATTTACAGAGTGCATGGTCAAAAACATACAAAAAGCACAAGTCACAAAGGGAATAAAACACAAAGAAAAAAAGTAACTACAGAGAATACAACAGTTCAAAGCTCAAGACGTCATTAATTATAAAAATGTAAACACATAAATGTTTTAAAATGAAAACCCGCAATTACAAAAGCACTAAAAACACACTGAGGCTCCAAAAGTCCATGTTGAACACCATCATATTATAAATGTTTTAAAATGAAAACCCGCAATTACAAAGCACTAAAAACACACTGAGGCTCCAAAAGTCCATGTTGCACACCATCACATTAAAATTAAAAATAAAATCGCACAATTTTTTAAAAAAATTTAGAACATTAAATCGAAAAAGCAAGGGACAAAAAGTCCAACACACACAAACACTAGATCAGTGCATAAAAATCTTAATATGTATAGTCAAGCGTAAGAAAAGAAAGCAGGTCATTTATTTAAAAGTTGAAAACAATTCGGTTTAAAAACAGTAGGAGACATATGGTAGATGTCCAGTTCACCAGAGATCCTGTTAAAAGTTTTATAAAATTTATATAACGAGAACCTGTTAATACAGTCAAACCCCGTTATAACGAACTCTCAACGGACCGACTCAGAAGTTCGTTTTAACCGAGGGTCGCTGTATCCGTATTTGCAAAATAAAATGCCCTAACATGCTAAGATACTACTTCCATAATAAACTTTTTAATGACATAATATTTTATTAGTAATTAAGGACAAATAAAGTATTAAATAATTCGCTTGCCAACGTTAGCCATGGTCACTGCAGAGTTCACAGAATGACAAGCAATTAAACTAAAATGGCAGAGAAAACACGTGATTGCTCCAAGGTCGTCTGACCAGAAAGTCTTCCCCCTTCCTTGGTTGACACCAGGCCAAGTGTCCACCGGGGGGAGGAGGGGAGATAGAAACTGTAAAGAGCCTTGTCTATTGCGACTCTAACAAAGGTACAATAGGCGAGGAATGTGGTCTCTGAACCAGAGTATTTCATGCAAAATGGGTAACTCTTGTAGAAGTTGGGTTGACTTGAGCACAATTAGTAAATAATGTCCCTTTGGGCAAGTGAAAAGTTTGAAGTTTAAGAAATGTTCAGTTCGTTATAACCGAGACTCTAGCGTTTGCTATTCATTGTAAACGTATGAAAATACATTATTAACATAGGTCTTCAGTTGGGACCATGTAAAAGGTTCGCTGTAACCGAGGGTGCGTTATATCCCGGGTTCGCTATATCACGGTTCGACTGTATAATTAAATTTGGAATACTCATTAGGAAAAGAAAGATCTGGCAGGCACATCGAAATTTATAGCGCTCAGTATATCAGTACAATCTATCGAACCATTGATTACCTTGTAAAAGAAAGGAACGCAAGAAACATCTCGTCTGGAACACAAACTAGGTATACTAAGCAACGAAACTTACTTCAAGATAAACTTCTTGATCATTGGATTTACTTCATAGACATTATTTAGAAAATTTGGGCTCATTTCGGAATGTTCGTGAATCTTATGAAAGTCTTTTCACGAAAAGCGCTTTTAAAAATAGCAAAATCCAGCAGTTAGATATTGTTAGGAAATTCTGCATTTTAAGCTACGAAGCTTGCATCTTTTCTAAATTGTCTCTCGTACCTTTACTCTAAGATTCGATCGGAATCGTATGACGTTGTCTATTCGATTCCCGCAGCTGATATGTAGATCTACAGATTATTAGCAGAGTATATATACTTGTCTCTACTATGTCATTTTGACACGGTCTGTAGGTCCTCTAAGCATTCTCTCCTCGGAAAGACTTCAGTGCCATGTAAGCTGCTGCTGTACCTATAAGATGTAGGCAAGCACCAACCCTGTTAAATGGAAATGTGGTGATCTGTAAATATGTTCTTAAATGTGGTCGTTCAAATAAATGTCTCTTTTAACTTATACGATTCGTCATTTCTGAAACAATAAGAAATGCTCTATCTCATAGAAATTCCATTGCTATAAGCTATGACGCTTTTAGCTCATTATCCAGCAGCTCTTCATAACTAGTGTTACTCAAGCTGCCTGTCTCTACTTTACGAGGCTAACAAGTGATATTGGCAAACTCTCTTCCTGTGCCTAACCGATATAAATGTATCCAAAACACAACGCAGAAAATCGGTGCTATACCCTGTAAGACAAGACCCTGTACCCGACAAGAGTCGTCTAGATGTAAACTATACTCCCCAAGAAGGAAACAATCTTTTGTCACTGCATTATTTTTTTAACTAAATACTTGGTGTTATTTTATTTATTTGATTAAAACCAGCAGGAGTGACCTCCCCGAAACTTTCTCGCATGCGACCAGAAATGTGGGGTGGGTAAACACCCAGTTGGTAGGTAAATATTTTTGGGGTATTTACCCAAGGCCTGGTTTTTTTGAAGAAAAAAAATTATGAATGGGGATTTATAATGAAACATATAAAATTTATGAATTCCCAAAAACTAAATATTTTGCAAAAAAATGTTCGCAATTTTTACGCGCGCTGAGGTACAACTTTATTTAACGTTTTTCAGTACGAAATCTTACTCTAGATATCGCACAACATTTCACTACACCTCTGGTTAATCACAGGAGTCCATCTGGAGAATGTCACAACAAAGTTTCGTTCTGGGGATTGCCATAATTTCCGAAGCGCGTGTTTGCGGCTCGCTACAATTTCTGCCAAGGGCAAACGCCAACCATACTCACTTGAGTAAAATAAGCGAAACGCTCGACAACACACAGTCGTAATGTGCATTTTGAACTAAATATGCAATTAGAACACCTGTTGTTTAACCAATTGAGATGAAAATTTGGCACAGATCTATAATTAATGTTAGCATCCTCGATATCAAGTTTTATTTATCTAAGCCAAAGGGCTTATGAGATACAAGTATGCGATTATACAGACCGACAGACTGTCAACCCATTGACGGATTTGGCCCAAAATTTTATACGGACCTACATTCATGACGATAAAACTGTGTACCAAATTTTATCCATCTAGCTATTCAAGTTTTTGAGTTATAGTGTTCGCATGACTTCGGACATACACAGACAGACTTCCCGCTGACGGATTTTGTCCAAAATTTGAAAGAAACCTACAAATTATGTTTAAAGACCACATACCAAATTTCATCCCCGTAACTCTAATAGTTTTCGAGTTATCGTGTTCAGAGGCAGACAGACATAATTCCCAAATTGTGTTTTTCGGACCCAGGGAGGTTTAAAACGTGGAGATTCGTCAAAATCTCGAGTTCGAATTTTTTGACGATTACAATACTTTCTCTTCATATACGAGAAAGTTAAAAACTGAACTCTCTGTATCTGCAGAAAAGCTGCCCTGTTACCTGGAGCCCAGAGATACCGATGACGTCACCTGGATCAAGCCGGAACACCTCAAAACTGGCGAGGACCTGTTGATCCTGGGAAAGACGTTTTTCCTCGCCAAAACCGACGAATTCACGCGTCACTACTACAGAGAGCACTTCGGAGTGGAGCTCCCACAGATAGAGGTTATGGAGAAGCCGAAGCCTTTGCCATGCAAGGTATCCATCTTGAACTTAATAATAATATTAATAATAATTGTATTAATTAATAATTTTGACGTGAAACCGTCTTTCCTCTCGTTACAGTGATAGTCGGTCGAACTTGCTTGCGTGACAAACTACCGTCAGATTTGAATCGCTAATAACTACGAGACTAATAATTAGAAAAGAACGGTTGCCCCCACAACGGATAGATCATATCTGTAAGAGTTTGTAGCATAGTATTTGTTTTACCTGTGACATCGTCGTACCAGTGTAGGCGCATGCGCGTGATTGTTATGAATTAGTTTTATGTAAGGTTATAAATAAGTGTAGCGTGGAAACGCGTTTAGCTAGGAGTTTGGTTCTGGTGTCATTTTAAAGAGCTTGAGGAGTATTACTAAGAACCAAAGTAAGACAATAAAAATAATTATCAGAATATAAGTAAAAATCGGTATTAAATAGAAAATTTCAAATTCCGCATGTGTTTTTTATTATAACATGCAGAGTTTTCTTTCGAATTGTACGAAACTTACAGAATACTTGACAATACGTAAAAGAAACATAGTACTAAAATTTGAATATTATGGGAAATATGAGCATTTGTAGTAAATAATGTTTCACTTCGCATACGAGAAATGCAGTTCTATATACTGTAAACAGATGGCGCCATCAAAAGCTACTCTAAATAAAACATAAGAAAGGCGCAGTTCCGGTCCGTGCCGTAGATTTTTCGTGAAAACGTCGGTATAAAGTCATAAAACAAGTGTTTCGTATTAATATGTAATTTAATTATCAATCGCTTTAATACAATATCTATACGGAGTAGTATAATGGTTACAGAATAGATAAATCACAAGCTTATCGCATGTAGTAAGGGTCTGAGGTAGCTTGCGATTTATCTATCCTGTAACCATTATACTACTCTGTGTAAATATTGTATTAAAGAGATTGATAATCAAATTACATATTAATACTAAACACCTGTTTTATGATTTTATCCCGACGTCCACACGAAAAATCTACGCTGCGGATCCGAACTGCGTCTTTCTTATGTTTTTTTATACCAAGTAGTGTGAGGATGAAATTTTCGGTACGCGAGAATGAACAGGATAAGGATTAAATTATTACGGCATTCAGGGTATCCTAAAATCCATGCTCCAAACATTAGGTACCTCTGGGTTGATAGAATACACAGAATCTAACAATGTTCTGCATAGAGCATGTGGTCGCAAACGCAGCCAAGATTCGGAAATCAGACTCAGTCTAGCTATTAGATGCAGTCGCGGAGATAGAAGATGTCTCAGCATCCCAGAAGTACTATCTCCGTGATTTATCTCATACTATATTGCATTATTTTATAACTAGCCGCCTTCGGCGACCAGCCTGGAATATAATTTCAATTGAATCTCTTGTGTATAATTTGATATTCATGGTTCTCTTAACAAGGTAATTTTAAATTCCAAATCGTGATAGACATTTAACCTATGTTCTTTCAGTAGCCTTACACCTATTCTGTTCATTGTCTGCACGAACGTCCTTAATGGAGTCAAAAAACTGCCTGTGCCATGTAGCATACAATGGCATCATCTTCACTAATTATTCCTCTTGAAAATATGCATTTGATTTGAACTTTAAAATGGTGTGGTACATTTTACTTCTAGTAGCATGTTAGCTGGATGAAAATATGCTGATTAAAACAGATCAATAAACATTAAAATATTACCTTGGCTTTCAAAAATGGAAGAGAAACGCGTAAATAAATATTTGTTTAAACAATGAAAACGGTTTGAATTGCGTTGCACCAATAAAAAGTATCGTTGTATATTATGCCAAAAAATATATTTAGAAATTTATTAAAATTAGAGAAAATCATATACGGAAACTTAATTGATATCATTGAAAAGGTAATGTTTTGAGCTTTCAGATGGTGTAGAAATGATTTTTGAGCTGCAATATTTTCGAAAGTTATTGAAGAAAAACAGCAAAGTTTTCCTTAATTTTTGATTAATTAAAATTATTATTAAAATTTCGAAAAAAGATCTCCAAGGTCCACATTCGCACCCTACAAAGCACGTTTGTGCCAAATTTCATAGCTCTGGGTTCAGCGGGCTGGCCTGTAGAGCGCAAACACACACACAGACACACATTCTCCTTTATTATTATTTCGATGCTTGAACTGAGCTCGGGGTAAACTGTTAAGGGATTAAAACAGGGAACACATGAAGGGTGACCATTTGATGCATGCATTTAACCTTTTATTAATAAATTTTTTATTACTAATATAATAGCCCAGATCTGTCTCTCGGTAACGCACTGACCTCACCAACAATAAAACTCGCGCCATAGCACTGCGAGACGTTAAACAGCATTATTTCATTGTTAGAGAACCTGAATTTCAGTCATTTTAAATTTAAAAGAGTAAGTGCCGTTCTAATTTCAAATTTACTAGCTCTAAAATAAAAATGAAATAAAATTTGCTATCGATTGATATACAATTTATCTCACTATGATCAACAGTTCCCGAGAAATTTTAAATTATATGAATCCTATATTTCAAATTAATTTCCGTTTTTTAATGGAAAGTGGCAAATCGTGGTATATCATGCGCGTGACATAGTTTGGACGCCACGATACATCTGATTATTTATTGCAATCGTGATGATATAATTTGATAATATTTTTGGCGACATTTGACAAGCAGAAAAGTGATTTGTTTTGATTAGAATTTCGAAAAAGAATTCCTTTGAAATTTTAACTTTTAACTTACGTCTGACAAGCTGAGAATTTCGTGGTTATTGAATTATAATAAAATAGTTAAACAACGAAATATACTTCACACGGAATGTTGTTTACGAAAAGGGTGTTTGGGTAAAGAAATATGCAAATAATACGTAAATAAAAAATATTTCCTGTCATAAAACTTAAGGTTCCCAGTGGTACAGTTGGCTTGTCACGCTTCTTACACCCGTTTACCCAGGGTTCGATCCTTGCTTTTGTCCCATCTCCATCCAACCGGTACGGATGCTGTAATGGTATCAGGCACGGGGACATGGGGCGGCGTTCTGTCATAAAACACAAGTTTATTTTATTTGTTTTCAATCAATGTTAAACATTTCTCTCGCATATATATCCATTTAAACACGTCAAATCTGACTGGGAATCTCTCGAATGAAGAGGCAATTTTCACACGTCATACCATGACGGGTGATATTCTAGTAATTTTAGAAGAGAATAACATTGAACATAGATAGCACGGTGTTCCAGCGCAATACTTAACAGATGTTTCCAATTAATGTGAGTCCCTGTTCGTTCTTAAATGGAATATTTTCTTGCAGATTATTCCTCCTCATGGCATTGGAAAGTACGAAGAGACTTTACAAGATTGCTTCTTGCCCTACTCTCAACCTCCAAAGAGAATACATCATGCTATTCCTCCCAAGCCAGTCGAAATAGTCAACACAGTACTGAGATTCGCGGCCCAAATGGTAAAATGTTCATTTCTCGTTCGCTCTAAGCTGGTCAGTCAGTATCGCTAACTCAAAACACGAAAGGTTCGAAGTCACTTTTTACAACATAAAAATATTTCTAAAAAGTTCGAAGGCTGTTTCAAGAATGGCGTCATGAACATAATAAGGCTAGAAATGTCTAGTGTATGGATTAGTTTCACACTTTTTATATTTAGGTTTTAGTAATAAGTTAACTACGCAAAGCTTGTTAAAAATTTTCAAAATGAAAACAATAACGAAATTCTTTTTAATTTATATATAAATATGTGTGTGTGTGTGTGTGATAATCTCACTTAATATTATTTCAAATTATAATATTATATATTTTAAAGTCCTAATGTATTCCAAAATCACTTTCCTTAAACTCCAATTTCGTTTTATTTCCCGCGATGGAGGTATATTAAATCTCTCGTTCTGGCATATTTATTACTAAAAGAATATTTTAATCGTTTCCACGCGCATACAAATAGCAAAGTCAGCAACTTATTGCCGCCATGCATTTTCCCTAAAACACTTACGTAATATACTAAAAATAGCTATTATTCCCTTCACTTTGACCTTTATCTGTTAAATCCCTACCTGAGAAAAAGCAGGGATTTTCTGTTCTCTTTTGGCCTGAAACCTTATACTAAGATGTACGTAAATTCCGTCCCTCTCCCATAATTAAATGAAAATTAGAATATAATTCGGCCTGTTTTTGTTATTTAACGACTACAACAAAGAAATCATTTCATATATATGTATATATTATTCCCCTGTCTTTTCAGACCAATTTAAAACAATCTGCGTTAAAAAATCCTTTAATTATGAAAGTTATGAAGGAAAATGTATCAGCTTTTCAACGTAATCATTGAAGATGGTCATAGCTTTAAAGCGCTATATCTCAAAATGTGTTTTTTTATATTGCGCGCACGATATTTCAAGAACTATTGAATATTTTTACATACAATTTTTACAGAATAAGTATTTTACTACCTTCTACAAATTGAACCACATTTTTGTACATATTTCTCCAAACAAGTTTTTTTGGGGTGTAGAAAAGATGAAATTTTAACCATTTTTATTTTAAATTGAAATATAAAATAGAAATTAAATTTAAATCTTAATAAATTGACGTTCAGTTTCTTAGAAAGACTGTTTGGATCACTTAGATACCCAAAATATTGTGTTTAGATAAATATTTTATCCGTAATCATGCGCGCAAGGTGACTATCTCATTTTTTCTCCAAAAATTATACCCATATTTATTACTCTCTCAAATAAATACAAACCAATATGAAGGTTTTAATATGTGTTTACTATAAGAGAAATGGCAGATATTTTTCTAGAAAAAAAAGTAAGTTTGTGAATTGCATTGTTTCAGAGATATAACGTATCGAATTTGACAGTTTTCCACCATTTTTTCGAGGTTTAAGATTCGTATGTCCCCTTAAAATCCTATTTATGTCTTATAAAAACCTATAAGCATTTTGCAACCAAAACGCTAACTTCTTTACATTAGTAAGGCCTTCAGAAAAATTTTAAAATTTCCTAATTGTTGCGTGGACTGGTTCATCATAGTTTTTTATTAATTTATTTTATCATATTAGAGAGGAAAAGCTCGATGTGCCAATTAAGCAATTTATATACCTAACATTGAGATGTTTGGTTGTTTAACCATATTTTTAACAGTCAAAATCTTATTAACCCTTTAAACGGCAAAAATAATTCAGGTGAATGCTTTGAAAACGGCCTCTCTGTAGCTAAATGGTGAACGCAAATGTTTCGGAGCCGGTTATCGGGTAATAAACAGAGAGCAACTTTCTACGCCGGAGCCGGTTTTAGAGTAATAATCGAAAAACGACTTTCTGCGACGGAACCGGTTTTAGAATAGTCAACAGAGAGCGACTTTCTACGTTCCAGCCGGTTGAAGGGTTAAGTAACTAGCCGTCTTTGGCGACCAGCTCTTCGCCAATGATATTACTAGCGTAGCTATACTTGCACAGTGGCGGAATAAATTGGCAAAATAGATCCAGTAATGACGCTGAGATACTCTGTGAAAGCTTTTTTTTCTCTACACCTCTCGAAAATGGAAGTTGGTTGGGGGGAAGAAGGCCATTGATGACATATTTAGGGGTCATGAGCTTTTAAATAAAATAAAAATTGGCGAAATCGGTTAAGTTGTGGTAGCTGGGGGACTCTTGTCACGGTTTTTCTCCATAGAGAATGTGCAGTGAAATAGTTTTTTTGAAACTTCTCTCGAAAAGGGGAAGAGGACAGGAGACCATTGATGACGTATCCAGGGGTCATCTAGCTTTCATCTGAAATAAAAATTGGCGAAATCGTCTGCTGTTTGAGCTCGGCAGTCTCGTCCTTTGATTTTGCCAATTATTTTAAATATATACATTAGATATATAAAGAGCACAAAGATAATCAAATATATTAAATTAGGAATGAAAACAAATTTAAATAAATTTGAACGTACACTACAAAATTTAAACAATGTTTAGGTAGCGCGCAATATGCCGATGCATACAACAAACAAAGGAAGTCAACATAATTCGAAGAAAATAAAAACAAAAAAAAATACTGAGAGAATCGAATTAAATAAACAAGGAATCCATTCTAATCCACTTTGTCAAAGGCAATAGACTATGGAGATTAAACAGATAGCACAGAACCTCTTTAACCGTTATCTTGAAAACTTTCACAATTGCTTGTTATTGATCTCCTATGCTAAATAGGCTTGCGACCCATACATGTTAAATCTCGGTGCTTGAAATGCACTCGCACTAGATTTTTATGAAGTGCGAGCGAAAATTAAAACACTTAAAGAGTCGAGCGATTTTCAAGGAAGAAGTTACCAAATTGAGAAGATCTTCCTGCACTGACACCTACTGGACAAATTAATATTTCTAATATAACCAACCTTGAAGACAGAAGCCTTATCACGAAATAAGTGTCCTTTTAACATTTTATATCCCGACGGTGTATCCGACTGGTTTAAAATCGTCGTTTTTGATGAAATTATCAAAAACATTTTTATGACTTAATTTTGTAGCCTGTTTAATCAGCTTTCTAAAACTGTCTCACTTTTTACTCTACGTGAATTACAAATGGAGTTACAGCTGTTTTATTACCGAACTGTAAGCATTATTTTATGTTGCATGAAAACTTTAAATGTGTTTTCTGAGATAATATTTTTGAGGAAAGCTGTCGACCGTAACAATGATTTCTCAAACAGTTATTCAAGTATTGATACGAAATTTTCTGAAATTGTTTTCCGTAATATGTTTGATGTTTTCCTCTGAAAACTAAGGTCAATTTTAAAAGCAAGTATTATTTTTAAGTGCTTAAATATAAACGAAAAGCATTTTTTATGAAAAATTACCAGTTTAGTAACTATGTTCAGTTATATCTCAAAACTATTTTGAAGTACAAGAAATATTTTAGAGCATAACACAGATAACTGTCATAAAAATGTACTCCTACAAGGATTTATATATATTTAGAATAAGATTTTGTCTATGGCCGTTAGCGTAAGGCAAATATTTTAGTCATTTTTCTTCAATTTTTTCAGTTTTTTTAAAACAATATTATTTTGAAAGCCTAATTTTACAATATTTTCATAGTTTTAAAACAGATGCAGTTGAAAAATAACATTAAAAAATATATATAAGTTATTTTTCAAAAAAATGTCTCCGAACACAGTCGGATACCTTAAAAGCGCTTAAATCATGGTTATATCTTCGTAATAAGACCGTTCTCCCTGATGGTATTCACAAGGGCACAGAGGATGTAGTTCCTACAACTAGCAGTTGATGGTAGCTGAAGGCAGAAATTAATTTTTTAAAATTATTAATTCAATTAATTAAGTTATTTTAATTAATTAAAAAAGTTTTTTCCTCTTTCCTGGAGCTATTCTGCTGCAAAATTAATCTAATGATGCAAAATTAAAATTCTAAAGTTGTTGGTAAATTAATTCGGTAAACAAAGGATTAAAATAATTGCTATACACTCATATCCTCCAAATACAACGAGACAAGCCATAAAATCATCGATTTTATTCAAATAAATTTGGATAAAATCGGTGATTTGTTTCCATTGAAGGTATGGAATTTGATTTTAAGATATCTTTCGCTTTTATGAGTGTTGGGTTAAAAGTGATAGATGGCTCTAAAATAATTCTGTTATAGTTATTTTAAAAGTTTATATTCCCTCCATACAATCGAAGTTCACAAGTCTAACACCTTCAGTAAAATTACTGGAAAGCGTCGTACATGATCCGCACATCCATTTCTCTTCATATCCGGCGGCGAAAATCTTTTGGCACTAATAAATTCCACTCTTCTTTTGCAATATATAATAAAACTAGCTGCATGGCCCTGCGTTGCACGGGCTATCTCAAATAATGCGTCATTCCCTGGCGGAGAGAAGAAGTGAGGTCACGTGACCAGCGTTGCTGGGGATCCATATTTTTTCATTTGCCCGCGTCCAGTTTATAAACGCATGAAGCAAGTTGCACTACGTACATGAAATCTCAAAGTTAAATCTCACGGAAAAAACATTTTTAGTAAAAACCCTATTTGAGCGATTTAATTCATCCTGTTTCTTTATATCAGTTCCCAAAACCCACACAAAACGCCATCCACATTGCATTGTTGAGGGTTCCATATTGCATTGTTGTAGTTTTCAACAACGAAAGAGAAACATGCAACTAAATATTTGTTTAAACAATGAAATCGGTTTGAATTTCGCTGCAACAATGAAAAGTATTGTTGTAAATTGGTTTTTAATTAATATCTTTTTTACTAATTAAAATTTCGGAATTTAATTGGTCAAAATGGATTCCTTGAATTATTCCCCATCTTTTCGTACTTTCCGAGCGCTTCTCCGTTCAGCGGTTCGTGAGAAGATAGCCGGACATAGATACATACGTTTGTTTACCTTCGGATTTTAATAGTGCAGAAAATTGAGCAGCCGCTCCTAGTATAGTTTCAAAACATAGAATTAATGCAACCAAAACAAAGTAATGCTTTCCTCTTTCCAGGACACACCCCGCGACACGGAACGAATCCGCAGGTTCACCGTCTCCTTCTTCATGGAGGATGACACTGTCAAGATCCACGAGGAACAAGTGCCGAATTCTGGATTCAGAAGCGGGACGTTCCTCAGGAGATGCCGCCTCAAGAAGGAAGTGGAGGCTCCGGTGGCCAAGGACGTGCACTACGAGGCGAAAGATTTCCACATAGGAGCCAAGATAAAAGCAAATGGCTGCACTTTCGTTCTCACGGACGCGGATTTGTTGGCATTCAAGTTCATGGAAAATCATCCCGAAATCTATACAGGTAAAGGAGAACTTCCCAATCTTTCACTTTTTTTATCGAAAGCTGGATTTCAGGTTATGTAGATACTAGTAGTTCTGTGAACAATAGGCTTCACATCCCCCACCCCAAAGAAAATCTAAGATCTCCTCTTCGTCACATTCTTTAAAGGTTTAGCCAGAGTTGTCATTGCGCAACCTGGAGGGGTTTAGAGGTGGAGGGGAGTGTCTTCTATCACACTTTAGTTCTCGGTAGGTCAGCAACACACTTCTATAACATTACTTCTAGCCTTTTCCCTTCGTTTGTGTTGCAGTTAGACTGGTGATATTGAGTTCACGATGCTTCCCCGGAATCTAGTGCTGGTACAATAATGGTGGCTGAGGCCAAATAGATTTGGGGATCTTGATTCCACGATGCTACCCCGGAATCTAGTGCTGGTAAAATAATGGTGGCTAACGCCAAATAGATTTGGGGATCTTGAATTCACGATGCTGCCCCAAAATCTAGTGCTGGTACAATAGTAGTGGTGCTGGTACTTAATGGTGGTTATGAATGGGAAAAACCTACCGGTTTAAACCGAAAAACGGTTTTTTCGGTTATTTTTTGCCCCGGTTTAAACAGATTTTTTTAAAATCCAAAAACCAGGGAAAAAACCTTGTCGGAAGATAGGTTCGATTTTAGGTTCGACTCGACTAAAATTTACCAAGTTATAAAGCTTTGAATTTCATCATCTTAGGCCAACCACCGGCAACCGCTTCCTCGAGGCGTCTGTTGGTTGGCGGATGACTGAAAGAGTCTTTATGAAAAGATAAATAGTGGCCAATGGATTGATTTCCTGCAAAAACAATACTAATAAAAAATGTTGTCCGCAAACGGCGTCTGTTTTCTGTAGCCAAAAAAATATTTATCTTCAGTCGGAAGTTCTGTGGCGTCCGAAAGATTAGTATCGACGTTGAATGATGTTGGTTCCGATGAGAGGTGTGGACTCACGGATTAACACATTGCTGAAAGAGTCTTTATGAGCAGATTAGACGATAATATTGGCCAGTGAATTAATTTCTTGTGAAAACGATGTTATTAAAAATTTTTGTCTATAATACTTACTTATTGCAATAATGACTCATTTATTGTTATTACATATTGTATTAATTGCTTAGCTATAATCATTACTTATTAAATTAATTTATTATTATAATTATACTTACTTATTGTATATCATTATTAATAAAAAAATTCGGTTCACAAACGTTGCTTTCAGGAAGAAAACCGAATTTTTTTTTTGCAATAACCGCCATATTACTTCTAACCTTTAGCCTTCGTTTTTCGGTGAACCTTTAGAGTTACGTCAAGAATGTACTGGGAAAGAGTTGAAAAAACTTTTTCCCCTCAAGAGTAGAAGCAGTCTTCAAATTCTTATAGCTTGAACCGTTTGGCTAGAATCGCTGTACAAATCTGAACATTATATGAAAAGGAACCATTAAAACGTCCACCACGTTGAAAAGGAGTAAAAAAATAAAAATCCTTACAAAAACGTCGTTTACCATTAAAACGGTCACTGTCTTGAAACGGAATAAAAAAAAATCATTACACATACGTCGGTTTTTAATGACTTAATGCTAAATTCGAAGAAAATCGCACAATGCGTTTGATCGTGACTGCGTAATAAACAAGACAGACCAGCAGATGACATGTCGAATAGTAGAGTTAAAATAGGACCTCTCTCCTCCCGGTCAATTAATGTCCCTGAATTAACTTTTACTCAGAGAAATTCCGGTTCTAATACAGCCATCACTCAAGCACAGTCAAGAAATTAATCTGAGATATATTTAATTTTTTTTTAATTCCATTTTAGACGTGCTTTTTAACAGGTAAAATTGAATGCAATTTTGGGGGACCATTGCTACTAAACCACGGCACAGTACCCCTTGAAGTACATCAGTTAGGGATACAACTTGGAATTCAATTTTTGTAAAACTTTTTTTGATTCCAAAATAAATGTTAATATGTATTGAATTATAATTAATTTTTTTAAAAATTATAATTTTTCTTTCAGACATCTGCGTTGAAGACCAAATGAAATTAGCCGATATTCTTAATGGTAGAAAGGAATTGCCATAGTAAGTGTTTATAAAAGTTCTATCATATGTTGTTTTCCGCTATTACAAAAGAAAATCGATTTTTTTAATTTCGTTTCCCTCTTTAAAGTGCCGAAAAGATGCATTTGCTGGAGAAACTCCGAAACGTTGTCGTCATGAATTACGGTTGCCGTGTCTATCCCATCGAAGCGATTCCCGGATTGGGGTCCGGTCTGGCCTTCAGAAACACCGTGCTCGAGAGACTCTATTCCGGAAATCTGCCGATCCCGCTGGAACTTCTCCAGGAGGTGAGCACGAAACGCTTCTAAGGGGAGGGTGGATTTTGACATTTTACCAATAAAATGATTGTGTGGCACTTAGTACAGTGGCAGTTGCGTACAAGTCATTAACTATCAATCGATGAGCTGTGGCAGTCGGTTGTGTGCCTGAGAAGAATAAATCTTCTACATGCATTAAGCCCGTCTTCTAGATGAATTAAGCCCGTCTTCTTGATGTATGAACCCTGTCTTCTAGATGCATTAAACCAGTCTTCTTGATGTATTAAGCCCGTCTTCTAGATGCATTAAGCCCGTCTTCTAGATGCATTAAGCCCGACTTCTGGATGCATCAAGCCCGTCTTCTTGACCGCCTTCTAGATGCATTATTAAATGTTAAATGAAATTTACTGTTGACGGAAAAAATACTAAAAGAAGAGTTGAACTATACAATAATACACGCAGATTTCATTGACATGTTAACTAATTCAAGAAACATTCTCTCAGATTTATATAACACACTCTAAAATAAGAATAACTTGAATTTCTAGATAAACACATTTTAAATTTTTTCATCCGCTTTGCCAATTATTCTTGCCAATAGCTGTAAATACTAGCAAATCTACATGAATCACTGACTGAACAAGTCTTGTCGAAGACCAGCAGATGATTGATTAGGCGTTAATGGCTTGTGCGCAAATGCTACTGTGCGCAAGTGTCACAACACAAAAAAAAAGAACAGAATTTGAAATTTCCTTTTCATCGTTTTCATCTCCAAAACACGGCCGAAGCTATTCGCACCACTGGTGCCTTTAGCATCTGCAGGCTAATGGCACCACCATTAGTTACGCATGCGCACTAAGTTGCCGGATCCATCATTTGAATCGAAACTTCTTGTAGCTTCGCTTTTTCATTGAATTTAGCTTCGCGTTTAGTTGCTTAGAATAGTAGCTTCGCTTTTTCATTAAATGTTAGGAATCTAGGTTTTTTTTAAATTCCAAAAACAAGAATTTCCGCACGCAATACCTGTAGCATTGCATGTGTTCTCCGGGCAAATTTTTTAAACTGAAAAAAAAAAACCCAGCTGCTTCGATATCAGCAAAGCGGGAAAATAGTAGCTTAGCTTTTTCATTGAATGTTAGGAATCTAGGTTTTTTTTTTAAAAAAATTCCAAAAACGAGAATTTAAAACGCTTAACACGTGACTCAAACTAGATTTCAATAACTAATAATTCAATATCAATAACGAATAATTGTAATTAATAAATTAATTAACAAAGGAATCGCATACATGGAAGCTAAATAGAATTCGGTAATAATCCTCGCTAAAACTGAAAATAACAACTCTTGTGGGGTCATAGAGTTATAAAAGCTGTGCGCATGCGCACGACTTACTGTAATCGACGTAAAATGCTTAGACCAGTGCTGATCGTGCGCATGCGCTAGCGTAGGTGGTGCCGATAGCCTCCAGAGGCTAAAAGCACCGACGGTGCGATTAGCCACTGCGCCAAAATACAGGGTGTTCAGAAAGGTCGGTTGCAAACTTTAACCCTCTGAACGTGGATTTATTTTTAAATCACTATATAGATGCTTAGTTTGCAAACTTGTTCATATACAGATGAGCCAAGCGAGTTGTTGCTGATATGCAATGCTTTATTAGCATAATATTATCCAACGCTATAAAAGTACTAAGTGAACACTTTAGACTGTGAAAATCGCAGTATACAGCAAAAAATAAGCTTGCTTCCAGCCCGTGGACATCGCGGGATGCGCAGTCAGAGGGTTAAGGGTAGGTCAGGTACATAGAAAAAAGTCATTTCCTCTTTAGCAATACAAGGGAATATCCCCGATACAAGGGAATCCTTGTCATTGAATTTAGTAAAAGAACCACATGAAATGTTCAGAACAGATTAGGTGGAATACAAATTTGCAATAGCATAATAATCCAGTTACATGAATAGCAATATCAGAAGCCTGTATTGCCTTGGAGGGCAATTCCTTTGAACACCTACTTGAAAAATTATAAAGGTTTGTTGCCGATACTGCGTCCTACCTTCCATTATTGTGTCTGTCTTGCCGGATACGACTCGTAAGGTTGTTATTCATGTAACTGAGTTGCTGTACTATTGTAAATTTGTACTCTACTCAATCAGTGTTGTACGTTTCGTCTGGTGTTCCTGGTGGTCTTTTGCTTAATTCATTGACAAAGAGCCCTTTGTAGTGTCACCTCAAAGCAGTGAGCCTTTGTATTTCTGACATCATGTTCTGGTGCAGAAATGACGTGTTTCTGTATGCCTGACCTTCCCTTAAAGTTTGTAAACGACCTTTCTAACTAACTAACAAACTTAACAATCTAACATTCAAATATATATTGTTCGATAAAATGAATAGTTAATTAGTTCAGAGGAGTAAGTATATTTGAATGATTTCTTTTTCAGAGATGCTTTCTTCAGATTTGAATGTATTTCGGATGCTCTATGGGTCTTAATGTTTGAGTAAATTATATAAAATTTATATTAAGGATTCCTTTCATATATTAAAATAAATATGAATATGCATTTTAAGTTTCAGCTACTTTTAGATAGCTAAAAGTGAATTTTAGTTCAGAAAAACACGAAACTGTAATAAATATTCAGTAGCAATAAAAAAGTCCTGAAAATTATCTTTTAAAGGAAATTACGAAATACTGTCCAATTTTGTTCCAAATATATTTTTATGCGATAATAATGAAAAATTAAATGTAAAAGTAAAAAGTTAGACGCCTGAAACATTCCAAAGTTTATAAAAATTAGAATATTTTATAATGTTTTAACATATTTTTTTTACTTTAAAGGAGTTTTTCATGAAGATATTTGACGTATTTATATTCTAAAATGCATGTATACAAAATTTTATAACTCGTAAGTCAATAATTTGCAAAATAGCCTAATAGAGTTCTCCATCCCAATCCTTAATTATTGCATTACTAGAAAATCACCCGTCATGGTATGACGGGTGCAACTTGCCTCTTCATTCGAGAGATTTCCCGTCAAATATGACGTGTTTAAATAGATATATATGCGAAAGAAATGTTTAATATTGACTGAAAACAAATAAAATAAACATATGTATTATGACAGGAAATTATTATTATTATTGACAGGAAATATTTTTTATTTACATATTTTTTTATTAAATTTTATTTTTAATTTATTTATTTTAAACCTCTTGGTAAACAACATTCCGTGTGACGTATTTTCCGTTGTTTGAAAATTTGTCTTGAACTTGAGATGTCTTTGTGTAAATTTTAACGTTGCCAAAATATATCATCAAATTATATCATCGCGATTGCACTAAATAATGAGATGCATCGTGGCGTCCAAACTATATCACGCGCATGATATACCACTGACGCGATTTACTACTTTCTATTAAAAAACGGAAATTAATTTGAAATATATGATTAATATAATTTAAAATTTCTCGGGAACTCTTGATCATAGCGAGAAAAATTTCATATCAATGGATAGCAAATTTTATTTCACTATTTTAGAGCCATTAAATTTGAAATTACAACGACAATTGCTCTTTTAAATTTAAAATGACTGAAATTTAGGTTCTCTATCAATGAATAATGCTGCTTAACGTCTCGCAGTGCTATGGGGCGAGTTTTATTGTTGGTGACGTCAGAGCGTTACCGAGAGACAGATCTGGGCTATTATATTAGTGATTTGAATGAGAATAGCTAAAAGTAGAAAAAAGAGTTACAAATGAACAAAATAAATGTTAACATGAAATCTCTTAAGAAATAAAGAATAGTTTAATCTACTAAACAAATAACAACTTAGAATTCATTGATTTTTTTTATATATTTACAGTTGGTGGATGCTTTCGCGTTTGAAGAAAGAACAAACGTCGATAGAGTCAGAACTTTTCTGCTTGTTGCTCTTGGTCACAGCAAAGATCACTCCGAATGAAGCAAGTCTGACTGCAACCACACTCCATTTGTTGCATCTATCAAATATAACTTCGAATTGGATTAGTTATAAATAAATAATATTTTATCCTGTAAAAAATGCGATTTTTTTTCTGTGCTTTTCTTTTGAAAATAAAATAATAAATGATTACATATTTTAGAGACGGTGTATGAAAATAATACACCCAAGAAAAAAAATACAGTGGAGTCTCCCTATAAGGAAATCGCTTGGTTCCAATTGAAAAATTCGTTATAGAGAAAATTTCGTTATACGGAGATTAGAGATTTTTGCAGTTATTTAAGTAAATGTTCCAAACTTTTCAATAGGTGCTATAAGTTCAAACGTATTTAATTATGAATTTCAATTAAAAATGGAGTAATATATATATTATAAATTTGTTAAAATTATACTAATTTTTATTGTATAAATAAAATGCTCAAAAGTTAAGACAATTCACCAATTTAGAGAATAATATGCACTAGTATGTGTTTGCGTTTATTTTACTTGAAAAATTCCGTTATTTCACATTGCTTTGCATTTCGTGATGTTAAATTTTCAGAAAAATTTTCACATTTTAAGAGTGAGTGGTTCCAGAAACAGACACTTGTGAGCGAATTGGTTGCACAGAAACTATCAACTTTCTTCAAAAATGACAAAAATCGTAAAGATTAAGGTCTGAAAAAATTCGTTATAGGGAGACAACCACTTCGTTATATGGAGAATATTTTGAATGTTATTTAACATTCCGATTAAAAATTTCGTTATAGGGAGAAATTCGTTGTAGAGAGACTTCGTTGTAGGGAGACTCTACTGTACATTCAAAATTAATTTTTTGTGATTTTTTTCTAATCTTGCTCTATTTGGAGTCACAAAAGATGTAATAGATGAAAAATAAAGTCAAGAAAAAGATAAGAAAAGTGTTGAGGGAATTCTCTGAAAAGTATTTATAAAGTCGCACAACATTCGTCGTAAATGACATTCTTTAAAATATCGGTTTCGCAGCGTTTTTCCTATGAAAGAAAGACGCACAATAAAAAAAATAGCTCGAATCTTGAAAAGGGTTCACGAAAATAACTTAAGGTATCCGACTGTGTTCGGAGACATTTTTTTGAAAAATAACATATATTTTTTAATGTTATTTTTCAATTGCATATCTTTTAAAACTATGAAAATATTGTAAAATTAAGCTTTCAAAATAATATTTTTTTAAAAAACTGAGAAATTTGAAGAAAAATGACTAAAATATTTGCTTTACGCTAACAGCCATAGACAAAATCTTATTCGAAATATACGCAAATCCTTGTAGGAGTACATTTTTATGACAGTTATCTGTGTTACGCTCTAAAATCTTTCTTGTACTTCAAAATAGTTTTAACATATAGCTGAACATAGTTACTAAACTGGTAATTTTTCATAAAAAATGCTTTTCGTTTATATTTAAACACTTAAAAATATTACTTGATTTTAAAATTGGCCTTAGTTTTTAGAGGACAACATCAAGCATATTACAGAAAACAATCTCAGAAAATTTCATATCAATACTTGAATAACATTTTGAGAAATCATTGTTACGGTCGACAATTTTCCTCAAAAATATCATTTCTCAGAAAACGCATTTAAACTTTTCATGCAACTTAAAGCAATGCGTACAGTTCGGTAATGAAACAGCTGTAACTCCATTTGTAATTGACGTAGAGTAAAAAGTGAGGCAGTTTTAGAAAGCTTATTAAACAGGCTACAAAATTACGTCATAAAAATTTTTTGATAATTTCATCAAAAAAGACGATTTTAAACCAGTCGGATACCTTAAAAACACTTTTGTACGATTATAAAAACATTTCCAAAAATTCACTACAGTCGAAAAGAATTACTTCAATTGAGATCTAATAAATAATAAATATTAAGTGAAGTTTTGTATTTTCTAGAATTATTCAAGAAAACTGTTGGAGATAAAAACAAAGAAAGTTCATTAAATTCCAAGAATAACATGTAAATCCATTTCAGAAATTTATAAAAGTTAATTTGTATTAAAGGACCATTCAGTGCACTTTTTGCGTGTGTATTTCCTAAAAAATATAGCGCTTTGTTGTGTTAAGTTGACTAATCAAAAATGGACTTTCCGAGACACTTGTCCTGGGTATCCTATGGCACAGGACGCCCTCTCTTGATTCATAATTTATCTCAGAAATTGCTTTCTCATATTGCTGGAATCGAGAACTCTACCTTCCACCCATCAACTCTTCAGCTCCCCAAATCTCCATCTATCTCCATTACAATTTCTGGAAGTCTCCTTCCCCGGCCCGCGAGTTTAATTAATGGCTAAAAGATGGTTTCGCGGGGAGTTAATACAAATTATGGATTCTCCCCGATGGAATATTTATATTGATTACGAAGTTCGCCTTCTATGACAGCCGGTGTAATGATTACGGATGGCCGCGGGAGGAAACAGTAGGTGATATCTCTACTTATCCAGTGTCGAAGTTTCCAGTTTCCTGGAGAGAACAATCGATATACGCAAAGAAGAACAAAGCCGACGTGGCTTTTGGGCGGGAAAAAAAAGAATGGAAGAATCTTCCTCGGCGAGAAGGAAGAAGTGTGTTATGAATTTATGTCTCCAGAACTAGAAAGAAAACTTCAGAAAGTGCGGGTAAAACTTTTCACCGTTTTTACAGCATACTTATGATGGTCGTGGTTTTAAAAATTACGATAAACTGATTCATATGCCATCTACCTTTTCCCGTTGCATTAGAAATGTTCGTGTTTTAATGGAAATTTTCAATACGTTGCATTCCTAATTCTTGCTGAAGAATTGTGGAGGAAATTGTCAATTGTTACATTCCCAATTCTTGTTGAGGATAAAGAACAATCGTTTCCTGAAGAGAACAATCAGTATACGCAAAGAACAAAGCCAATGTGGCATTTTGGCGGGAAAAAAAAGAATGGAAAGGGATTCTTCATCGAGAAGGAAGAAGTTACGAATATATGTCTCTAGAAGTAGAAAAACAGCTTCAGAAAGCGCATGTAAAACTTTCCATCTCTCTTTCAACATAGTCATAATGCTTGTGGTTTTAAAACTATAAACTTCTTTTTTCCGCTGCGTTAGAAACGTTCTTAAAAGTTTTAATGGATATTTTCAATATGTTATATGCCTAATTCTTGTTTAGGATAGAAACGTAATTGCTCAGTTGTCAGCAAAGAAAATCGAAGCGTTTATTTATACAGCCTATCAAAGCTTATCCAATTTCCTGGAAAGAACGATCTATAAGCAAAGAACAAGTCCTCATGCTTGTGGCGGATAAAAAAATTAAAGAATTTTCTTCGGAGCATCTGAATTTATATTTCTAAAACTAGAAAGATAACTAGCAAGTAGAGGAATATCGGGTTATGGGCCATCTAATGTTTCTAAGGCCTGACGGTCGATAATAACCCATTATTTTGCCTACAGTATAACCATAGCATGAGTCTGTCATGTGCAGATACTGGTTGACATAGCTACTCACTCTTCGTTCCTCAAGAAATTTCATTTGTTTGTGACACTATAAGTGGTTGCTTCGTGTAATTATTGACGACCCTTTCACTTTTATGGGTAAGAATAAAATATATGAAATGAATATGGAACTAGTGTTATTATTTAGCATACTTTATTTAGATTATGGCACGAAAGTCACATCTTGCTGTCTTTAACCGACTATAGCCGTCACCACATTTTTTTACTTTTATTTAAAACCCACACTGGTACGGCCTACCCGAAAGGCTGTAAGGCCTTTAGCAGACCGGTGGGGAAATATAAAAGAGATACAAAAAAAAAGTCAATATGACACGACATACACGAAAGCATCACCAACACAGCACAGAACGTTACAAACACTGCAAAAAAAGGGCAACAGCAAAAATAAATTAAGTAAACCAAAAGACACACAAGGAAAAAAACCCAACGAAATACGCCACCACAGGCTTAAAGAGAACCATAAATTAATTCAATTTTGATTGATTTTAATCGCCATATCTGGAGCCAACAGTAAAAATATTCAAAATATTTAAAAAGAGGAGTGTATCCAAATGAGTAAAATACAAGAGTAAGACCAGCACAATACACCATTGAAAAGAAGGAGGCAATAAAAAGTTTTGTAAAGTGTCATTAAAAATCTTGCAAAAGGGGCTTTAAAAACAGACCCCGCGGTCCCCCAACACGTTTTTCTTTTTAAAGTCGGTCGGATAGTATGGGCCATGTAAGTAAAGCATACTTTTATACAGAAAAAAATGCCCAAGTTTAAGAAAAAGCCTGAGGCCGAGGGTAGAGGAGAGTGATTTGTGGATTATATTAAACTTGCAATTGCAACTGGGGGTGGGGGCCTAGTGGTTAGGCAACGGTTTTGAAGCCGGGGGCCTCCACACTCGAAATCCGATTCCAGCAAAGCTCTGCTGTGTATGGAGCCTGTTGCACGCTAAATCATAGGTAGCGATCTTGATTCATGCGAATAATTTTCTATTTTTTACTTTCTCGTATACGAAGTATACAAAGAGAAAGTATCGTAATCGTCAAAAAAAATCGAATTCGAGATTTTGACGGATCTCCACGTTTTAGACCTCCCCGAGTCCGAAAAACACAATTTGGGAATCATGTCTGTCTGTGAACACGATAACTCGAAAACTATTAGAGCTACGGAGATGAAATTTGGTATGTGGTCTTTAAACATAATTTGTAGGTTTCTTTCAAATATTGGACAAAATCCGTCCGTGGGAAGTCTGTCTGTCCATGTTCATACGAACACGATAATTCAAAAACTAAAATAGCTAGACAGATAAAATTTGGTTCAAAACTTTATCATCAGGAATGTAGGTCCGTATAAAATTTCGGGCCAAATCCGTCAAAGGGTTGACTGCCTGTCGGTCTGTATAATCGCAAATTTGTGAACATAATAACTCTTTAAGATAATTTACTAAGATATATGAAATTTGGTATGTGGCCTTCTAACCTTAATTGTAGATTTGTGTCCAATTATCGTTTCAATCCGTTAAAAAATGTTTTCAAATTGCATTTGGTTCAAAATGTTCATTTCGACTGTGTGTTGGCGAGCGTTTCGCTTATTTTACTCAAGTTAGTATGGTTGCCTTTTGACCTTGGCGGTCTACGAAGGAAACTGTAGCGAGAGGCAAACGCGCATTTCGGAAGTTATGGCAACCCCCGAAACGAAATTTCGTTTTGGCATTCTCTAGATGGACGCCTGTGATTAACCAGAGGTATGGTGAAATCTTGCGTATTATCTATAACCAGAACCAGAAGAACTGAGTCACCCCGACCTGCCTAGGCGTACGGGAAATCTGAATGACAGCCGTTGCAATAGAAACGAGTACTGAGGTCGGGTCCTAACGGCCAACACAGCCTCACGGCCCTACCCCGTACGTACTATCACTGGTGGAGGGACTCAAAGCCCCACTATTCATGCAACCCTAGGAGGGCGAGTTCCTTCATATGAAACCTGAGCAACTCATCCACATTTCGTGGTGCTCTCACCAGTAGGGTAAGCGTGTTATCTATAGTAAGATTTCGTACTCAAAAACGTTAAATAAAGTTGTGATACTCTCAGCGCGCGTAAAAATTGAGAACATTCGCAATTTTTCTTACAAAATATTGAGTTTTGAGGAATTCATAAATTTTATATGTTTCATTGTAAATCACAATTCATAATTTTTTTTCTCTAAATACATACCTATATTTCTCAAAATAAGTTACCTACCCACTGGGTGTTTACTCACCCCACATTACTGGTCGTATGCGAGAAAGTTTCGGGGAGGCTACTCTCGCTGGTTTTCTATGCATTCGGCAGAAATACAGAAGACAATAAAGCTCTTCCGCTATTTTATTCATTCAATATCCTGGAGAGCCGACTCAACCTTAAAATCACCATCTTACTAGATTCAAGCGAAAAATCTTGACAGATAGACATGGTAAATATGTGGTCAAAATTTACATCAAATATTGAAGAATTTAAATTTTTAAAATTTAAGCGTTGACAATTATGAGAGCGAAAGATAAATTTATAAAAATGCTATGCCCACAAAAAATTAAAAAAGAAATGGAAATAAAATAAAAACACACAAAATGAATGGCAGAAGTTACAGATAACAAACATAGAAAAGGGATTTCACATGAATTTAAACAAGAGAAAATGGCACAACATAATTGAAGCAATTATACGGAAGTAACCTCCCACTATCTCATCTCGGCAATACAACCGACGTGAACTTGTCATAGTCCAGCAAGATTTCTGATTCTGCGCAACGACGAATCCTTTCGAGACACGGCCCTTAACCCTAAGTTCGATTTCTAAAAGCAAAGCATCGCTCCAAAATAAACAAAGATCTTTTTTCCCCCGCCAACAGAGCCATAAAGTACTCAACATGCCATTATCACTTGGAGGCAAGCAGCATCTTTCCAGCTGGGATAGGAAGAAAGGTAATCAACGCGCAAAAAGGCAGCCGCCGATTCCATCGAACGAAAAAAAGAACAAAAAGATGAAAATAAAAAAATGGCGAAGGATGGAAAGGGAGGGACAAAAAACCCTCAATCTAATGCTCCCTCGGGATTATCTCGCAACGGCGTTCCAGGACAATAAAAAGCCCCTGATTTGATACTAAGAGAGTTTTGTCAACACAGACTTAGCTGAAGCAAATGGTGAAATATTGGAAGAAACGCCGGTCTCTCCTGAGTGGAAAGACTGGTATCTGCTTCGGAACTTAAGTGGTCAGTGCAGGGCCGGCCCTTCTACTGACCAGCCTTTTATTGCTGTGAGGGATCCCAGGGCACTTTTGGAACGCGCGTGGTGTTCTAACTCCGGAAGGTTTCAGATGATGGATCGGAAAATGGTGGAAGTTCTTACTTTTTTTTCCTTTGCTATCTGTTGATGATTGGCAGCAATTCCTTAGTGTCGCCGTATTGATGAAAAAAGTGAAGTGCTGTCTGTGCTGCTATCGGCACTTTTAGCAACTTAGAGTACATCAATAACAGTGCTTGAACACTATTGATTTGTAAATAGCTATGATGCAAATATAATTACGAGAATTTATACGCTTAATTTTAGGTTTACGTACAATTCTTAGATGCCTATATCTATAAAACAAATGCCTACAATCTATCTGTCAGAAACAGCATATTTATTTTAAAAACAACGTAATTACTATGAAAGCTGTTGTATATCAAAATGTATGCATTAAGGAGTTGGTTCCCCATAGCGTAACTATCTCCAATACCCGATTAAGCTCTCCAAAGGCCCTTAGTCAATGCACCTCAAGTGACACCCTATATTGTATAACATAGTAAAATTTAAAAAATATATTGTATAATATTGTTTCACAATATTGAAACAGTGTAAAACATAAGACTTTTGTTATATTAATCAATATTAAGTTCAGTATTCTACAATATTTAATCTATATTGTACCAAATAGTTCAACGTACTGCCCGCTATTGTGCAACTTATTTTGGAAAAATTATAAAAATTCCCAACATTCAACCTAACTACCTATTAGAGTATGAAAAAAAATTTAAAATTTTTATTTCCATACCCCATCTCATAATTATACTATATTCGATATTTCTTACTTTTCGACACCTTGGAATCGCATCAGTGACCATTTGGTTAGCTAATCGGCGTCTTAAATTTCTGGTTCCCCCCCCCCTTCCCCTAATCAACTTCCAAAACACAATACAGTTTTTATCGGTTTTAATTTAATCTGATGTAAGCAGTTTTTAAATTAAAAGTATTGAGGCAAGCTGAAATAACAAAACACTTAACTGCGGGTTACATTCAAGAGAGTTAGTTTCAGTATTTTGCGTATAAAATTTTTTAAATATCAATTTAAAAGTAACTTTAAACAAAAATCAATCCCTCTAAAGTGGCGGCGCCCCTTGTAGTTGCGTACTTTGCTTATTTGATAATCCGACTTTGACTGACTCGGATTAACCCGATTGTTTTGGCGTTAAACTACGTCCGATTAATCAACAAGGTAAAAATACCCTTTTTGTTTTAATACTTAATGAAAACAATGGATACTAAAAGCAGTTATGGAAAGAGCAAACAGACCCACAAGAAACATAACCACAAAGCATCTGGTGAGCGCAAAAGCAGCTGCCTCCGAGAGTACAATGATGACAAAACAAAGAATAACTAACAAACTAAAAGAACCCAAAAGTCAAAGTTAAAAAAATGATGGGAACCTGTCTTTTCAAATAGTCACTGATGTTAAAGGCGTAGGACTACTTTACTCGCGTGAATTCTTTTGTTTCTCGCGAGTTTTTAAATTTAAGAAAGTTTTTTCGTAACTTCTGTTGTTACCCTTTATCTCTAAAATAAGACATTAGTTATGTTTCTAACATATGCGTTACGGAGATATAGAGGATCGCGTCTCCAATTCACGCGTATTTTTGCCTAACTTGCGACTCAGTAATCGCTGAACTACAATTCGGATTTTCATTTTTTTGTAACTTCTGTTGTTACCCTTAATCTCTAAAATAAGACATTAGTTATATTTTCAACATGTGTAGTTACAGAGATATAGAGGTTCTCCCATACCAAGTTTTGTGGCGTTTTGGCGTGTGAATAAATTTCCTTCCTGAGACCTCAATGGGAGGAACGTAGTCCTACGTGAAAAATAATACTAAACAAAAATAATAAAAGAATCCAGCAGGGGACTTGAAGGGACAGAAACTAAGTTTTTTGTCTCTTCTTCCATCTGCTTTTTCGTTCAAAAGGCTAATTTTTCAGTTTCTGAAGACAATTTTTTACTTTTTCCTTAGATTTGGAATAATTCGGTTCACAGAGAGATGATTTTTTGACTCCTTGTCTGTCTCTCTTCACAAAATTGTCCCAATTTTTGGTGAAATTTAGAATTCTAGCGGGGGGGGGGGGGGGGAACCTTGAGAAAGTCCTCTGCTGCATTCTTTTTTTTGTATTTTTGTTTAATATTATTGTTTTTAACTCTGGCTTTTATATTCTTTCAGTTAGTCAGTTATTCTTTGTTACTTTTTGTTTTAACGCTTACTGCAGAAATACATCTTCTGTGGGCATAAAGCAAAGAAATTTAAATTTATTTTATCCAAAAAAATACTTTTTGCAAATTTGTAAGAAATTCTGCTAACTCTTTTTTTTTTTTTTTTTGTAAATGGATTTTTTTGTAGAAAAAGTCAAACCACTCGGTTTCCAGGTACTATGTTAACTCTACAGGAAATTAGGAAAAACTATATTTACAATAGAAAAGTGGCATAAAATTTTATTTTATTTGACGATTTAATAATAAAAGAATTTTTAAGATTTAACAATAGTTATAATAGTTGACAATTCAAGAAAAAAGACGATTTTTTTAAAATTTAACAATAATTACTATAGATGGCAATTGAAGAATCAAGACAATTTTTAGGATTTAACAATAGTGACCGTAGTTGACAATTTAAGAATAAAGACAATTGATTTTAAAATATTTCTAAAATTCGTATCTAAATTAGTGATAAAAGTTGTAGGAATGTAACAGGGATCCTAGTAACGTCACTAGCTCAGTGAAACACTGCTGGTTTGGAAATTACAATCGAACAGAATAGCGACAAAATAAAATGTAAGAACCTAAAAAATGTTGTACAAAACAAAAAATTAGAGAAACGTAATAGTTCTCCTACTATTTTAATTATTCAAATCCAAAAGTATAAGAAGAAAAATAATCCAATCCAAAAGCAAAAGAAGAAAAATTCATTCTACGTAATTCTTTCTTCTTTAAAATTCAAGCTAACTCAATCGAAATGACGACGCGTTAAATAAAACCAAACGATTGTAAAGACTTCGAGGAAAAGATTTTTAATTTTCTTCCTTTTTTAGTTTTATATGAGACTAGCAGTACGCGCACGGCGTTGCCCGTGCAATCAGGACTTCAACAAAATGAAAAAAAAAAAAAAAAAAACGCCCACAATGACATGAAAAAGTTTTGAAAACAAAATCAAAAACAAAAGATACACATTATTGATTTTCCTGCTTATTTTTTTTTCACGATAAACAATAATAAAAAATTGCAGCGTGAAAATTATTATACTGCAAGCTAAGTATCCGAGATGAATAAATACATTAAGATACTGCCGAAAATAATAATCAGTCATTTAATTCAAGGTTATGACGTCACCTCCCCTTCAACCAGTCACATAGCCATCTGCGTTCCAAAGTGCCGTGCCGCGCGAGGAACTCTCTCCATAAAAATAACTCTCAACCGCCCAGAAAAAAAATAATTAAAAAAAAACTTGAAAAGATATTTTAACCGTTGTTGTTTTAAATCCGACACAACCGTTCTACTTATAAGCTGAAAAAAATTGAAAAGAATAGTGTTATTAGAAAGTCGGATGCAACAAATTTAAAAACAAAACTAACATTTACATGGCAAAACTGACTGATTTTTAAAAAATTCTCAAAATTCAGTAATTTACGATAGAAATTCAAAACTAACTTCATTACAACGGAAATCGCGTGCTCTTTCCGATGGTGTATCTATTTTTGTCGTACAATTATTTGAAACCATTCTATTGAGAAATTAGTGCGAAAGATCAACCAAAACAACACAAAACATTAAATAAAATAATTTCTAGATTAAAATTTAAAATTTCGGCTTCGAGGTGCATTCAGTCACCATTACGACAATCTGTGTGCCAAATTTCATGGCTGTAAGTGCGATAGATTCGTCTGGACATCGCAGACAAACACACACACGCACACAAACATTGCCTTTTATAAGTATAGATAAAAATGAATAGAAATCGTTTATTTCCAAGCGAGGAAATAATGGAATAAATAAATTTCAATTATTTTTAAAATTTTGACTAAAATAATTATTTTTATTATTTGAAATTATCACAATAAAAGAGAAAATATTTGAAATCGGAATAAATTGGAAATGCTTTCCATCAGATCATTTGACTCAAAGGTCAAATAGAAATGACCCTCACAATCTACCAACTGCTGTGCACTCCCGATTATACGGGTTAATCACCGGAAGGGATCGCACGGACAATAGAAAAACACGGATAATCCGAAGACTCCTTTTTATTAAAGAAAAAATCAACATCAGTACAAAAATATAAAAATTACTTACATTTGCACGCTGTATAACATCAAACTAGGGATTTTCCTTTTAACATTTAGTGCTTTAAAAAATCTGTTGTGCGTCTTTGCTTCTGCTGTTTGTTCATCTCTTGTCGAATATCGACACATCTTTTACGAACCGCAGTAATGTCACCGTAATCAAATCCTCTTTGTCCCATATAATCTAACAAAGTTTCCACAGATTGTAGAGCACCAGAATGAGAAATTGTATTTCCCTCATTTAGTACATCTTCTGCATCAGTACTAGTTGATTCTCCATTATCAAGTTTCTGAAGGATTTCTAATTTTTGTTTAACATTTAAAACGTTTCGTTTTCGTTTCACACCACGCATTTTTGCCAGCAAAAAATTTCACGTTACTAACTGATGATAAAAAAGACGCAAAAGCTAAAGGAACACGTGCGAAAGAAAGAAGAAGACGAAGAGAAGACGAAGAAATTAAAGAATGACGTGTCAGGGAGAAGCGTGTTCGTACGAGAATGAGCTAGTAAGAAGTAGATGATTCATTTCTCGGAAAATTAGGGTTCAACCCGTAGAGATTGCACCGTGGAGAGAGAAAGAACAAATCTATTCTTTAGCCTCCTCCGTCACGGCTCACTAGTTCCACGGAATGAATCTCTCGATCGAACATCAACATCGATTTTACATGAATGATAAGCGTGAAAATGTTTCTCTTTAAATTTTTTTGTGAGTCAGGAATGAGCACGGATAATCCGCAAACCGGATAATCGAGAGTATACTGTATCTAAAAATCTAAGAAAATCCTCTTGGGTCGGGGATTCCGCAGTTTTCCCTAGTACCCGGTTTTACCCCACTAGAAGTACCAGGTTTTACCCCGAGTGCAGAGGTTCTGAAAAACGAAATAGAACCAAGCAATTGTTTTACCTAAATCTTTATTGTCTTATAGTGTGTAAATCCTTAGTAAACATATAATAAGTTGGTCTAAATATAGTTTCTATAATTATAATGATTAATAAGTAGGGATAGTTTAAAAAGAAACGAACATTGGAGAGTTGTCGTCATAGAACAAATAACACAGATGAAGTGAATTCAACAACAATAACATGGTAACTATGGCCATTCTTTTGGCTCGACTTAAGAACATGGTGACGTCCGCCAAGTTGAATTTTTTTTCCTCGCCAATATACGGTAACCCTCTTCATTTTGTTGGCAACCCTAAAACGTTGCCAGAATTTCTAATTTGTGCCAGAATTTGAGAAAATTCATGCTAAATTTCATACAATTTTATGTACTATTTGCAATTTTATGTGCTATTTCCAATTTTATGTACTATTTACATTTTTTGCCATGGCTGTCATTAGAATCGCCGCCATCTTGCAACCATTCAAGATGGCAGATATTTGGCGACTTTTTGGATGGTTGACGCAATTTCCAAGTTTGGCGAGACAATTTTAACAAATGTATATCATAATAAATAGTAGCCAAAAAAGTTTCCTATAGGAGGATATAATAACAACCTTTACTATTTGCTTTAAAACAGCGTAAAGACTATCAGTATTTATGTTATAATGATAAGGTAAACGACATATAAATGAGAAACGTATAAAAGGTGCTTTATTGTATTTTGGAGAAAAATATATACAGTAGAGTCTCCCTACAGCGAATTTCTCCCTATAACGAAATTTTTAATCGAAATGTTAAATAACATTCAAAATATTCTCCATATAACGAAGTGGTTGTCTCCCTATAACGAATTTTTTAATCGGAATGTTAAATAACATTCAAAATATTCTCCATATAACGAAGTGGTTGTCTCCCTATAACGAAATTTTTAATCGGAATGTTAAATAACATTCAAAAAATTCTCCATATAACGAAGTGGTTGTCTCCCTATAACGAAATTTTTAATCGGAATGTTAAATAACAATCAAAATATTCTCCATATAACGAAGTGGTTGTCTCCCTATAACGAATTTTTTCAGACCTTTATCTTTACGATTTTTGTCATTTTTGAAGAAAGTTGCTAATTTCTGTGCAAACAAATCGCTCACACGGGCCTGTTTCTGGAACCACTCGCGTTGTTCATTCCAGCGATAACACATAACAATAGAATGCTGTGTGAAGGGTAATGCAGTTGTGGGGACTTGGGTTTCTACAGAGGGAGCAACATTTATACGGGTCAAGATTCCAAGAATCGGGGTGGAAACAGCAAATGGATGTGACAATACGCATTTATGTTTATCCATACTAGTACATATTATTCTCTAAATTGGTGAACTGTCTTCACTTTTGAGCATCTTGTTTATACAATAAAAATTAGTATAATTTTAAAAAAATTTATAATAAATATTACTTCATTTTTAATTGAAAGTCATAATGAAATATTTTTGAAATTATCGCATTCAGCAAAAGGTTTGTAACATTTACTTAAATCTCCAATCTCCGTATAACGAAATTTTCTCTATAGCGAATTTTTCAACTGGAACCAAGCGATTTCTTCATAGGGAGATTCCTCTGCAAACCTTAAAATTTCTTGAAATATAAAACAGTTTCCATCATTACTCTACATATACACGTTTCGTAGAAGTCTGTTTTCCTAAATCCTACACTCAGTTCCTTCCTCACCGTAGGAGTCATTGTTTACTCTGACACATCCAACGACTCATTCATTCGATAGATCTAAAAAAACAACGAAAAGGTTTTTCAGAATCTTCGAGCAGCAAACGATTTCCTTTTGAAGCACGTACGAAGAATGTTTTTTGTCACTCAATCATCGCTCCACAAAACTTCCGTTCACTTCGCTTCCAAAGAAAGAAAAAGCCAGGGGAAAAAATATCGTCTGGCAAATATTCGATCGTGAGTTTGAATTGAACAAACGATTTTACATAAGTTTATCCCCTAAGCGTTTATCGGTACTTCTCAAGGGTTTAGCAACCACTAGTTATGGGCATAGAAGCAAAGAGATCGGGCGAAAATCAAGTTGATCCGTATTATGGCCATATCATTCATTTTTTAAGGGACATTGTTCATATTTTTCCGTCTTTCCTGCTTGGTGGTTTATTTTTGTCAATTATACTTAACCAACCACTTTTGGCGACCAGCTAGTTCGTCGGGAGTATTGGCTGTGTTTAATTTCAATTAAATCACTTACGCATAATTTGATATTCATGGTTCCTTTAACAAGGGCCCTTGATTCCTGATTTGTTTCCATTCCATTTGAAGAGCCCTTGATTCAAGATTCCCTTGGAATTATTTTTAAACTTTGCATTCTCCAAGACTTTAGTATCCTTACAAATAATTCTGTTCACAGTTATTATCACAAACAGTTAAAACACAAGACATAAAAAGACTAAGAGAAAAAACACGAAACGCAAAAACCCAGAGGGCAGAAACACAAAAATCTTAACATTAAAAACACAAAAAGATTAAGAGTAAAAACACAAAAACTCAAAGAGCAAAGACGCAAAAATCTAAACATTAAAAACACATACAAAAGATAACCAAATTAAAATCAATAGTATTTTAAATAGTTCACTTTCATCACAGACGGCTGCACCAGGTCGGCAATTGTGGCAGGATTTTTTCGGTACACTGCATCCTTCAAGCAGCCCCACAAGAAGAAATCACACAGGTTGAGATCTGGAGGACTCACTGGCCTCCGCGCATGCCTCATATACAGTAACATGATGCTGCTGCGCCATCTGTTAGTGAAATTTTGTACTACAAAAAAGAGAACTAAAAGAAATGCCTGTCTTCGCAGATTTATATTCCGCAAGAATGACTTTAATATCTGTCACCGTTTTCTTGGAATTACAATTTGGAACGATCTGCAGTTTAACCCATTAACTGCCAGATTTATATTCCGCAAGAATGACTTGAATATCTGTCACCGTTTTCTTGCAATTCCAATTTGGAACACCCTGCAGTTTAATGGAAATAAGAAATGTGATTTAAGTTTGCAGTAACTTTCATTGCAAATATAGTATGTACATACAAGTAAAGTGGATTCTCGTGTAACGCGCTCTCTCATAACGTGAATTTCTATGTATCTGTTTTGAGTGTGATTTTAAGGTTGGCGTTTTTATTTATACTAGAGGTCACCCAGCGGTCGAAATTCGACCGTAATTCATTAAATTTTTAAGTTTGAACGTTATTGAGGTTCTTTTGTGAAAGTGTATGCCTCTATAATCATTGCATATAATTTTTTGGAATTTTGTTCTATTACGTCAGCTGCGAGCATGTGCAAATAAAGTCAGTATGATTTAATTTTCGAACTATTTGAAAAATACGAACGATAGGAAAAATAAGGTATAGATTAGCTAAGTCATATTTAAAAAACAATAACGCGTTTTTTTACATTTCCTTGTTTTTTTTTATTGCTATACTGGCCAGGTTTCGCCAAGGCTACACAGTTAATTTGCCTATCTTTTTCAAATTATATAAAATTTAAATAAAAAATTAATACAAAAAATGAAATAAAGAATACGTGCTTCGTATTTTTTTTTATTGAGACAAAAAAAAAAAAACGGGCGGTTAAAAAAATAAGTGTTTGTCCGACTGTTTACCACAGATTTTTATGTGTTTGACATTCAGTATGAACGTAAACAATGAATATTTTATTTTATTTAATGTATTAGTAATACATACTATATATAAATTCCTTAGAGACAATCTCTATTCTGTGCGACTCTATTCTGTTAATCTCAATTAGTACATAAATTTCACTTCATGCGCTTTTATCCCCTTAGCCAGGTGAGCTCTTGTAATAAGAAACCTATATATATTCATATGTATTTAATTTCCAACATGTTACGGAGTGTAGTGTGTAAATTTGAAAAATTAATAATTAATCTGTGTGGGGCTTGCGTCCACTTGCAGCTACTTCGGCTCTCTTCCCTCCGGCTCTTTAATGCTTTAAACCTAGGAAGGTAGGCTGGGTTGTGTAGCACCACACCAGAGGGAGGACGTTTGCCACCCCCCTATGTATAATTTAACGTGCAACAAGCCCAATAGACAGCGAATCTTTAGTGGAACAGGGTTTCATATCTGGACCCTTCGGTCCCGAAGCCGATACATTGACACTAGGCCACCGCGGCCAACACCCTGTCGGAAAGCTATAAATATCCGGAGTTGCTCAAGCGAGGAGAATCTCTTCGGAGTTTGGTTCGCAGAGCGAGAGCGAATTGCTGTCAGACATTGAGCGCTATTCATAGCGTTGTTCCTGTAATTATTAGTGATTTGCTATCTACTTGTGTTGCTAATTTGTACAAATGCTGTTTTTTCTTGTTACATGTGCTTCGCGTTTTTTGGAATGTTCTTGGAGTGAAGCATCGTTCTCCAATATCCTGCTTGTTGGACTTTCACCGTACGATGTTTCGTGACAATATGAACAGTGATTAGTTTAGTTATATTAACGTCCCGTTCTGAGGCAAACGAGGGCTATTATGGGACTGAACTCGTAATTTTGAACCGCTATCTACTGCTAGCTGTCGGAAGTACATTCCTCGTGTTCATGTGAATGCTGTCAGGAAAAACGGTCATATTACGAAGATATAAGCGTGATAGACAGCCTTATTCATCATGCCGCATCATCATTAAACCATGATCAGCGGTAAAAGGGAATTTACACCAATAAACGAATGCTGACCGAAATGATCGGCTGGATATACAGTAGAGTCTCCCTACACCGAATTTTCCCTATGACGAAATTTTTAATTGGAATGTTAAATAACATTCAAAATATTCTCCGTATAACGAAGTGGTTGTCTCCCTATAACGAATTTTTTCAGACCTTTATCTTTTCGATTTTTGTCATTTTTGAAGAAAGTTGATCATTTCTGCGCAAACAAATCGCTCACACGTGCGTGATTTTGGAACCACTCGCATTGTTCATTCCAGCGATAACACATAACAATAGAATGCTATATGAAGGAGAATTAGTACGGTGTTGGGGACCTGGGTTTCTACAGAGGGAGCAACATTTCTACGGGTCCAGATTCCAAGAATCGGGGTGGAAACAGCAAATGGATGTGACAATACGAATTTTATGTTTATTCTTCTAGTGCATATTATTCTCTAAATTGGTGAATTGTCTTCACTTTTGAGCATTTTATTTATACAATAAAAATTAGTATAATTTTAACAAATTTATAATCAATATTACTTCATTTTTAATTGAAAGTCATAATTAAATATTTTTGAACTCATCGAACATACTAAAAGGTTTGTTACATTTTCTTAAGTAACTGCACAAATCTCTAATCTCCGTAAAACGAAATTTTCTCTATAGTGAATTTTTCAACTGGAACCAAGCGATTTCGTTATAGGGAGATTCCACTGTATATCCTAACTGGCGAGTTGGCGAGAAACTCGTTTGGCTCGCAGGCGGAGGTTAATTTTAAAAATCGCCAACAGCGGAGAAATTGAGATACCATGCCAAAATCGCAACCCGCTAGGGTATACATTTGGCGACGCATTTCGGTCAGCTTTCGCATTATTATAGCAGAACCATCATTTAACCGCTGATCATGATTTAACCATGGATGGTGAACAAGGCCGTAAAGTAGTACTTTTAACCCCTTCTCAGTCGGATTTTTTTCGAATCTCCGACAAAATGATTATGTTTTCCATTCAAAGCGGGAAATCACACCGCGAAAACATGAAGGAAGTAGAACTATTTGTGCGATTTCTTAGCAATATTCACAAAATAATCGCAGAATATAACAAGACGCACAAGTAGCGACGAATGCATTTTCAACGGTACCATTTTTACTTTCTCGTATACGAAGAGAAAGTATTGTAATTGTCAAAAAATTCCAACTCGAGATTTTGACGAATCTCCACGTTTTAGACCGCCCCGAGTCCGAAAAACATAATTTTGGAGTTATGTCCGTCTGTGAACACGATAACTCGAAAACTATTAGAGCTACGGAGATGAAATTTGGTATGTGGTCTTTAAAAATAATTTGTAGGTTTCTATCAAATTTTGGACAAAATCCGTCAACGGGAGGTCCGTCTGTCTGTCCGCGGTCATGTGAACACTATAACTCAAAAACTTGAATAGCTAGATGAATAAAATTTCATACACAGTTTTATCGTCATGAATGTAGGTCCGTATAAAATTTTGGGCCAAATCCGTCAACGGGTTGACTGTCTGTCGGTCTGTATAATCGCATACTTGTTAAGCCTTCGTTTCAAAACCATCTCCACGCGCATGGCTACTTAGCTATCTCTGGTACCAAGCGGGAGGATTACGTCACTTTGTCCTTGAGACGGAGTTTGTGAGAGATATGTTTTATCTCCTGTTTTGTTTTCGCTCGCTCGTATAATAGCGGATATTGCCGGAGTGTGATGGAAAATAAATATTGCTAAGTTTTAATACATACACATCTCTTTGAATTTGATTCTTCACCTAAATATTTTACAATCGCTATAATCTGCAATGAAAAACCTTCTGATATTCGTTGCATTCTGGATTACAGTAGGTTCGATTTTTTTTATCCACGCAAGGGGAAGGGAAATGACAAATTTTTGAGCAGTATACGAGAAAGTTTAGGGGAGGGCACCCCCACTGGTTCCCTTCGTCGCATGGCATGCGACGTCGACCAAGAAGGGGTTAAGTACAGTCGGGAATAAAGTGTTAATTCGACTGTTCGGTATTTCGTCCGTTTGCTTTTAAATCTGCTAGTTGCACAATCATGACCAAACACGTTGCTCCATTTTATGCGAATTTAGCACGAAGGTTCCTTGAAGTCATTAAAAATGACGTATGTGCAGGGATTTTTTAATGCTGTTTCAAGATGGTGGCCGTTTTAATGCTTCAACCCTCCGACTGCCGAACTTTTTAAAATTATAATTTAGATTCAACGTTCGCAAACATGTTTAAATACCTTTGAGCCAAGAGAGTTGTTATTTATATGCAAGGCTCTACTAGTATAATATGATTCGACGTTTTAAAAGTTCTAAGTAAACCCATTAACTTGAGAAAATTGCAGGATGCAGCAGAAAATAGACTTGCTTCAATCCGCGGATAAGTAGTCAGAGGGTTAATGTTCAGCTTTTTCCAATTATTCTAGACAAACGGAACTCCATTCATAATGACAAAGGATGTAACGGATATTCGGCAAGTATTCGGCCGAATATATTCAGGATAATAATTTTTTAAAATGTGCTTTTAAATACAGATTTAAAAAAAAATATTGCAGAATTACATATCAGTTACATAGGTATATTTTATAACCCTTGTACTTTTTGACACTTGCTTTTTACTTTCTCGTATACAAAGAGAAAGTATTGTAATCGTCAAAAAATTCGAACTCGAGATTTTGACGAATCTCCACGTTTTAGACCTCCCAGAGTCCGAAAAACACAATTTTGGAATTATGTGTGTGTCTGTGAACACGATAACTATTAGAACTACGGGGATGAAATTTGGTATGTGGTCTTTAAACATAATTTGTAGGTTTCTATCAAATTTTGGACAAAATCCGTCAAAGGGAAGTCTGTCTGTCTGTATGTCCGAAGTCATGCGAACACTATAACTCAAAAACTTGAATAAATAGATGGATAAAATTTTATACACAGTTTTATCGTCATGAATGTAGGTCCGTATAAAATTTTGGGCAAAATCCGTCAAAGGGTTGACTGTCTGTCGGTCTGTATAATCGCATACTTATTCAGTTTTGAAACTAACTCCCTGTGCATGCCTACTGGTGGCAATGCCTGTGCAAAGAGCTCCGAAACTTGGCAGTTTGCCAAAAACCAATTCTGGAGTGATTTTGTAAGGAAGCAAACATTTAGGGAGTCTCGCCAGGTCCTGTTGCGCAAAAGAATGAGCAGAGGAATTGAATTTGTTTTGATCCTTCAAACCACGCGTGGTTCCAACTTTGGTTTACTTGCGACGGAAGTTTATTTGACGTCTTTTATTATTCTAGTTTTCTCTACATGTGTTAGGAGTATACGAGAAAGTTTAGGGGAGACCACTCCCGCTGGTTTGATTTGGTGTTCTAAATTTTTTTTAAAAATTGCGATTTTTTTTTTTTTATAATTTTAATGCGACGGTGTGCAACATGGACTTCTGGAACCTCAGCGATTTTTAGTGCTTTTGTAATTGCGTGTTTTCATTTTAAAACATTTATGTGTTTACATTTTTATAATTGATGAGGTTCTGAGCTTTGAACTGTTGTATTCTCTGCAGTTACATTTTTTTTCTTTGTGTTTTAATTCACTTTGTGGCTTGTGTTTTTTGTATGCTTTTGATCATGCACTCTGTAAATGGAGTCATCTCTGTAGTGTGCTTTCTTAGAATAAATAAATAATTTATAATTGCAAAGGCTCAAATTATAATGCAAGAAAAATAATTTTTCGGCATTTCAAGGAGGAAGTCTGTTCCTTTTGGTTTCATACACATATAATACCAACTAGGGATGTAACGGATATTCAGTATTAGGCCTGTTCGGTCTGACCGAATGCTACACAGATATTCGGCAGAATAAATTCAGGATAAAATGATTTTTTTTAAAAAATGTTTTAAATACATTTAATAAAGAATGTTACAGAATTACATGCCAGTGCATTTATTATTAAAAATATATACAGTAGAACCCCGCTGATCCGAAATTCCGGTTCATCCGAACCGATTTTATTTTCGAAAATTATATGTAATAGAAAAGATTACCTGAAAAGATTTAAATATACATACTAGAAACAAAAAAGTACTTTTTCAGCACGCATAATTTTGCACACATCGAAGAAAACAATGCAATTCATACAGGAGCACATCCATTACTCTAATGAAAAGGGGAGACATAGTCTCTTTCAATTGCTTTTGAATAAAAGAATTCAAGAGATAGTAGTACCGAGTACTTTTAATTTACATTTTTTTAGCACACATCTTTTTCTTTTCTTTATCGGAATTTCCGGTAATCCGAACAGGCACCGGTCCCAATTAGTTCGGATTAGCGGAGTTCTACTGTATTTATCGAATTTTAAGTTGCATAATACATAAGTGTATTTAAAAATGTTGCATACCATTTATAGAAGTTTTTTCCATATGGTTTTATATGCTTGCAGGTGCTGCAAGACATATTCTTTCTAAATTTGTGAACCTAGGAAATTTTTCTGTATTTTTTTTCCAATTAAGTGGACACTCCATCCTAGATATTAGAAGTTCTTTACCAAAATAGAAATTTACTTCTAGTAATTCTAATTTATCCATTCAATTTTCTTCTCAGTTTGCCATTGTCATGTTTTGCAACGTTAACTCTTTTATTTCTTTAAAGAAATCCAAAAATAATGAGGGTTTCTCATTATTTATTATTGGAATTAAGTTATTTAAAATATTACAAATATCCATAAAAGGATTAACGTTTTCTTAAATATACAAATAATAAAAAGTCAATTTTATTTAATCTTAATTTTTTCATTCAAAATTTGAAAAATACTTCATTTACAATCAAAAATGAAATGGTTTTTTTTTTTTTTAAATTCAGTATTCGACCAGAAATTTGGCCGAATATTCGGCATTCCGCCAAATCACTAGTCATTACATCCCTCATAATGACTCCGAAAATACCAATAACAGCAAATGACATTTAATTGCAATTTTATGAATAATCACAAAAGCAGATACTTGCATAAACAATTCGCACAAACTCAAGGGAAAAAAAGTAGCCAAACCTTTAAAGACTGTGATACAGATCAGATCTTAGAATTCTTTTCTTAGGCGCGAGGTCTACTATTCACAGAAGCAGTGGCGAATCCGGAGGGGGGGGGGGGGGGGGGGGGGGGGGGGGGGGCCGCCCCCCCCCCCCGGGGCCCCCCCCCCCCCCCCCCCACAGCTGGCAGAATTCTTGATTTTATTTAAAATCACTGCAACTGTTTGTTCTTAACTTCCCTTTTCTTAAAAAAGAAATAATTAAAATGTGACAACATTGCTTTCTGACTTGACAGGCTCGAAAATTTTCCTACTTTTGTAGTCATCGCACTTGTAATTGTAGCGTTGACGCAGTCGAAAACATTTTTTTGGCTAGTTTTTTCATTGTATTTTTTTATTAAATTATCGAAAGTAATGTAGTTTTCTTTACGGTCAAAGAAAAGCGAAAAGTCTGTAAAGTGAAAGTGTTTTGGTTTACATGAGCCATGAGGTTGGATATTCGTCACGACGATACAAATTTTTTATGACCTCAGCTGGGCCAGATCCTGGATTCGCCACTGCACAGAACTACTAGTTAAAGTAATTTGACGTGGTAATTAAATTAATAATTAATCAACAAATCTAGACATTTCGTTATAGTTTAACCCGTTAACACCCAGCGTCCTATTTATAGGACAGGTAGTTACATGTCACTTCCGTGGCTAAACGGAACGCATTCCACCGTTTCTGTTTTGCTTTGCTTAGTAAGTAAATAAATAAGTACTCCCAAACAGGTTTCAACTGACATCCGTGTATCACTCATTGGCCAGATTTTGAGTGTCGTCAGTTTGAAATTTTTGTAATTTTCATTTGCTTTATTTTTGAAGTAATGCAAGTAATTAGAAAGCGTTTTAAAATTTTTCAATATTTTACTATGTTTTAAAAAATCTTTGATATTTATACAGAAAGAAGCTTCTAAAAATGATTTTATAGCGATTTTTTTAAATATTGTTTTCTAAAAAATGTTTTTAAAAAATCGATTTTTTTTCTCCAAATTTAATTTAGCTTCATAGTTATCTTAATCTTAGAGTTTTAAACATAATTTAATAGATTTTTTTGTATATTTCATTTGCTTTATTTTTGAAGTAATGCAAGGAATTAGAAAGTGTTTTTAAATATTTTCTTATGCTCTAAAAATCTTCGATATTTACAGAAAAAGAAGCTTTTAAAAATTTTTCTAAAAAAATAAAAAAAAATATTCTTTTCCCCCTCCGAATATAATTTAACTTCATAGTTATCTTAATCTCAGTGTTTTAAACATAATTTAATATTTTTTTAAATTCTATGCTTTAAATTAATTTGGCGTTAACGGGTTAAGAAGCGAAATTGAAACATCTTTATACAGGAACAGAAACAGGTTTTAGTTTCCAAAAAAAAAAAAAAACAAATGGCGCGAACTTACATCAGCCATTTTTTGTGTCCATGTTGAAACATTTCTGTTTCAATAACAATTCATTGGATTGTTAAAACCAAATTATGTGCTAAAAGTGTTTATTAATATGTCTTGTGGTTTCTGAAGTTATTATTAAGAGATAGCAGCTTTCATCGTAAAAAAAAAAAAAGTTTTCAGGGTTCTTACTGATTTTTTAAATTAAAAATCAAGGAGTTTTCAAAATTTTCAAGGAGTCAATATTTACGCATGAAAAAGGGTTTCCTTTTTAAAATACACAAAAATAATAGGGTACTTGAAACATTGCTACGTTTTGCGTGAGTGGCATTTTGAGCAAACTGAACAAAATCCAGGGAGCATCCCTTGAATTAGAACGATTAAGAAATGGATGAAATATTTTTAACTATCTTGCCAATGTCCTTGAACTCATCGATGATTGATCTTTGAAGACATATCCACGTTATTTTCATTGGGGGGCTGGAATGTCAGATACAATTAATCCTTCGATGGTTGGTTGTTGGTGCGCTAGGGCCATAAATTTTTAGAAGGAGCGATAATGTTACTGCACAGGATTTGCGACGTAGTCAGGTAAAGGTCATGGGTGGGATAGGGAGACGTAATAGAGCCATTCACAAGTTCCAACTCGCCACGCACTAAGATCAATGCAAAATACAGTAGTCTCCCTACAACGAAATTTTTAATCGGAATGTTAAATAACATTCAAAATATTCTCCATATAACGAAGTGGTTGTCTCCCTATAACGAATTTTTTCAGAGGTTTATCTTTTCGATTTTTGTCATTTTTGAAGAAAGTTGATAGTTTCTGTGCAAACAATTCGCTCACTCGTGCCTGCTTCTGGAACCACTCACTCTTAAAATGTGAAAATTTTTCTGAAAATTTAACATCACGAAATGCAAAGCAATGTAAAATAACGGAATTTTTCAAGTAAAATAAACGTAAGTACATACTAGTACATATTATTCTCTAAATTGGTGAATTCTCTTAACCTTTGAGCATTTTATTTATACAATAAAAATTAGTATAATTTTAACGAATTTATAATATATATTACTCCATTTTTAATTGAAAATCATAATTAAATACATCTGAACTTATCGCACCTACTGAAAAGTTTGGAACATTTACTTAAATAACTGCAAAAATCTCTAATCTCCGTATAACGAAATTTTCTCTATAACGAATTTTCCAATTGGAACCAAGCGATTTCGTTATAGGGAGACTCCACTGTACTGGGTAACTGATACGGCGGAAAATTATAATCTTTTTTATTGGTGAAACATAGTACACATTTATTGAAAGAAATGTTAAAAATTGAAATTCAAGTAGTTTATAAGGAGTAAAACTCAAATTCAAGGAGTTTCCAAAGTGCTTGATAATGAAAATCGTTTTCAAGGAGCATATGAACCCTGGCATTCCATGGACATCTAAACATTATTGAATTTGGTGGGAAGTGTGTATCCCACGGCCAGGAATGTGTTAACTATGCAACCAATAAATTGAGGACTAAAAGTGTTAAAAAACGAAAAGGTTGAGAAGTAGCAAAATTCTTTTCGCTCAACCCATATGGATGTCACACTAGCAACCTCTTTATACGTTCTTTTGAGCTACTTAGAGGACTACCTGGCAATTTTTACGTTTTCCGCATTATAAAGCATTGCTCATTTGAATATTTTCGCAGCTGACATCATTTAACACTTTTAGGCTTCCATTTTGGTTTGAAAACTTAAAATAATAATCCGGTTGCATTTCTATTAATTCTGTATAATTATTGTACTCTATTGATTTTTAAAGTTGCTCCTGATCTCTACATTACCATGCATGTTGACGAACCTCCACGTTTTAGACCTCCCTGAGTCCGAAAAACACAATTTCGGAATTATGTCTGTCAGTGTGTCTGTGAACACGATAACTCGAAAACTATTAGAGCTATGGGGATGAAATTTGGTATGTGGTCTTTAAACATAATTTGTAGGTTTCTTTCAAATTTTGGACAAAATTCGTCAACGGGAAGTCTGTCCGAAGTCATGTGAACACTATAACTCAAAAACTTGAATAGCTAGATGGATAAAATTTGGTACGCAGTTTTATCGTCACGAATGTAGGTCTGTATAAAATTTTGGGCCAAATCCGTCAAAGGGTTGACTGTCTGTCAGTATAATTTACCATTGAAACCAATCCGCTATCTCCACGCGCACGGAAAACAATCTTCTGAGCTCGCGAAAGGAGCGAATTACGTCAGTTTGTCCTTGAGACGGCAAGAGTGAAACCTAGCAGTGTGCGACAGATGCGTTTTAATCGCCACGCATCTCTTTGAATTCTTTACCTAGATATTTTTCTATCACTATAATGAAAAACCTTCTGATGGTCATTGCATTCTGGGTTATAGTTGGTTCGAACTTTTTATCAACGCAGGGGGAAGGGAAATGACAAATGTTTGAAAAGTATACGAGAAAGTTTAGGGGAGGCCACTCCCGCTGGTTTTGCTTGCATTTCAACTACATTCAATATCTCTTTCACAGTTCTGCAAACGAAAAAATCTTTTCAATGCTCACTTCAGACATGACACAGGCTTGGCACACACACACAAAAAAAAAGCTGAACTTCATAAATAATGAATCATGCCAAGCATAAACACCGAGAAGTTAAATAAGTATGATTAATTGAACAATAAAATAAATTAATGCATACAGAAAGTGCTTGAGATATTAAAAATATTGTAGAATCAGTATATAAAAGAAAATTAAGCATGATAAAATCCGATGCCGAAAAAGCTGAAATCGGCGGAAATGTGTCATGTCTGTCACTTTTATATTAAAAATTTATAAGTTAATTAGGTTTTTCCCCCATGTCTGGTTCCAAAAGAAGTCAACAAAGTACTTAAAACAAAAAGCATTCACCCACTGCATCACAATATTATTACAGTAGGACCTCTATTTAACGAAGTCTCTAAATCCCGAAAAATAGTTCGTTACATGGAAAATTCGTTAAATAGAGATTCTCCTATTAAAAAGCTTTAAACCACACAAAACAGATTTTAAATTCATAAACACTAAATATTATTAAAAAAAGCAATCACACCTTTATTTTGTAAATTAATATCTATTTGCTTTATATATCTTACCCATGAAAAAGAAATCTGCAAGGAAAACAAGAATAAAACAAAACATTGTTCGGGAATACACTGTATTTTCAATTTAAAAAAATAATTTTATATTAAAATTAATGATTAGCATTAATTAATTTTAGCATTTCATCATACGAGGGTTTGTTAAATTCTGCATCATAATCATTTCCATCATCGTCTTCATTGCTGTATTGTTTTTATTTTTCACACTGTCCACTTCAAAACTGCCTCATTCACATCTTCATAGATACATGCTTTTAGACGTTTTGAACAAGAATTCGATAAGTCATAATTTTGTATCATATCACGATTTTTTTTTTTTTTTTATGGTTGATAAACTGTTTGGATGAATACTAAATTTTAAAGCAATATCCTTTTTTTCATGCCTTTATCCACCTCGTGAAGAATTAAATTTTTTTCTTTGATGCTCAAGCACTTTCGCTTTGACATTTACCAGCTTCAAGGTCATTGATCACCATAAAATGTGTTAAAAGAAAGAATAAGCTTGAAATGTTCAGAAATATTTTGAGAAATAGGGAGGAAAAAAAATATTGGATCACAAGAAAAAGTTAATTAAATAGAGAATGCACTTCGCTATTTGGAGGTTATTTTACGAAGAAATTCGAAAAATGTTCTTAGTTCCAAGGAAAAGTTCGCAAAAAAGAGAAATTCTTAAAATAGAGGTCCGACTGTATTTGTAAAGGAAGCATTCAAAAATTGAAACTGTCAAAAGATTCTGTAAAATTTATTTTAAAGTACAAAAATCAAGAAATACAATAAAAATATAAATAATTACAAAAAGGAAAGTTTGTTTAAAATACCGAAGTAAAAAAGTATTTACAAATGAAAGTATCATATTTGCAACCAATAAAAATCAAAACATTATGCTTTGCCATTCTTCTGATATTTTGGTAAACACCAGTTTTCATCGGTTTCCTCCTAAAAAAAGTATAAAACATGTTACAACTACAATAACTAAATTGATGGCAATTCTAAAAATCTGTGGCTGCTCGTAAGCTCAGAAACGAGCAGTGCTGCAAAAAATATTTCTCAATATAATTTAAATAAAGTTTTAAAACATCAACTTTATCTCTAAGTAAGCCAAAGTTTTCAATTGTAATTATCGGAATTGCATTCTAGTAAATTATCAAGTATCTTTTTTTCGATGAGCGATTTTTAAGTGAAGAAAATAAATGTTTATTTAACTAGATGCGTTTCTGTCGGACATTATAAACCGAAACCAAAACCACCAATGCAGAGTTTCCAGTACATATTTCACACAATTTTAAAAAATTCGATGAAGTATTTTTGCAGGTGTTAATGCCCTTGCACTTCTTTGCACTGAAATCGATTTAATAAGATCTGCCCACTTTAATGACCTTTCAAGTATATTCATGGAAAAAAAGCACCAACGAAGAATTTCCAGTACGTATTTCAAACAATTTTAAAAAATTCGATGCAATACTTTTGCAGGTGTTAATGTTGTCTTATTTCATAAACATTGTAATTTTGAATTAAAATTTTAATGTGGTTCAAAGATTATTAAGTGCTTATATGTTTCAAGTATAAACTAAATCATATATTAAATTTTGGAGGGGGCAAAATATGTTTTGGCTTAGAAATGTGTAACTCTGACTCCGAATGCACTACTGTCCAAGACTAAATATTTATCAATTACAGTTTTTACCTGCTACTGACTTGTTATTTCTGTATTGTGTATCCTCTAGGTCAGCAGTTAACAATATTTAAAAATTTGAAATAAAAATTATCAAAATCGATCCAGTGGTTGGGATTGGGGCACTGGCACTCTGGTTTTGCCAGTTATTTTACATATAGATGTTTTGTGTTTTCTGATATTACCAATATTAATTTTACATACCCCTAACTAGTTTGCCATGTCCCCCAGGGGTATGCACACCCATAGATTGAGAACCTCTGCTGACTGGCATTTCCAATAATACATTCCTATGTGATCCTGGCTTGTTGTGGATGCTTTCTATCTTCACTAATAGTTTGTACGAAGAATTTTGAATCACCCCGTCTACCTAACAAAGGTAGACAGCCTTTGTTAGTTACTGTAAATTATAACTAATTAAATTCATTAGTACTCACATTTTAATCTGTGGATGTAGGCCGAGGCTTGTGTAGTATAACTCGACTCA
>BGPR01009103.1:0-12656 GCA_013235015.1 Araneus ventricosus
GATGCACTCAATAAATGTCAAAAAAGATGCACTCAATAAATGTCAAAAAAGATGCACTCAATAAATGTCAAAAAAGATGCACTCAATAAATGTCAAATGACTTCAGAGATTGAAGAAGAATCCTAAGATGCTGCTTATCTGAAAAGGCGTTTTGAAAAAAAACTTTTAACGACGAACACAATTGAAGATCAAAGTTAAGTTTTGCACAGAGGATAGACCTATGATTAGAGTATTTGGAACAGAACAGAATAATGTGTTCAATGTTATTGTCACGATTGCAAATTTGACAACGAGGGTTATTATATAAACCAAATCTATGCAATAGCGCCGGAGTAATAATCATCCGGGTTAAAAGTCGTGCAATAATAATATCCTCTCTTCTATTTTTGAGCGAAGGAGTTAGAGTTAACATGGCGGGAATATCTCCAATTGATTCTTGATATTTGCTGTTTTGAAAGGAATGGTTTGTTTTTTGAAGAGAAATTGTCTGATAACGAGAAATTATATCCTCGTAAGCAATCCACTCTAGAAATGGATGCGACTCCGTGACCGTTTTTGCGAGTAAGTCCGCCTTTTCATTCCAATGGATGAGTGAATGCCCTGGAGTCCACACCAAACTAATTTTTTGATGAAAATTTTTCCTAACAAGAATTTTGCCAGCAATTCTGTGAATAACCTTTGGAGACTTGATTGTAAGGCACTTTAAAGCTTGAAGAACTGAGTAACTGTCTGTCAGTAAAAGTAAGTTTTTATCTGTGACAGAGAGTTCATCAAGGGCTTGACAAATTGCCAAGGCTTCCGCCGTAAAGATGGAATTGATGGGGTGAATTCTATAGACAAAAGATTGCAGGTTCGAAATACCCGCGATAGAAGTGAAAGAGTGTGATTTGGATGCATCCGTAGCAATGATATGGTAGTCCTGAAATTCTTTGTACACAACTTCTTCAAAGAGGTCCTTGATCAGAAAAGCCGGATGAGCTTTATTTTGGAAACTAAAATCAGAAAGAAAGATTTCACAAAGATTACTTCGCGAGATGAGGGTATCAGGAAAAGCAATAATATGATCTGTAGATGTATCCAGTTCCGTAAATAAATTAGCAAGCATTACTTCATCTCTTTTAATTAATTTAATGCTAGGATTGCAGTTTTGATCATAAATGGGAGAATGAACACCGTTGGCAAGTTGCCTGATAAAGAACTGTGCCGCCAGTCTCTTGATTTTTTCCGATAGCACTTCCTGACCCGCAATTTTCATGAGCACAATGTTTGGGGTCCATTTAGGCAGTCCAAGAGCTACTCTGAGAGCCATAGTTTGTATAGTATTGCATGCTTTATATTGAGTTTCAGAAAATTTGTTTGTGATTGAACAACTGTAATAAAAGAGACTACAAATGCTATTATTTACTATAGTTAGAAGATCCTTTGTTCTGGGGCCGTAATTCTTGTATGCAATAGATTTTAGAGCGTTAATTTTCCTGAGGGCTTTAGATCGAATATTTTTCAGTATAATACCATTTTGGTTAATTTTGGAAAAATTTATACCTAGATATTTGATAGTTTGTTTCCAAGGGAGAGGAAAGCCTGCATATGTAATTCGAGGGATGGACGGTAGTTTCTTTTTTGAAAGGTCAGCTATAGAACATTTTTCAGGACTAATATTGAGTTTCCAGTAGTTACACCATTTATAAACATTTTCCATCGTATTCTGCAGTTTCTTTGAAATATGATCTAAAGATGTATGAGCACAAAAAATAAAAATGTCGTCAGCAAATATTGAATATTCTACACCCTCATCAAGAGTTTCAGAAAAATCCGAGAGAAAACATACGAAAAGGATTGGTGATACAACACTGCCTTGAGGCAAACCTTTCTGAACAGGTTTAGTCCCAGAGAGAGAGTGTCTCCAACGAACTTGAAGGGTCCGATTTTGCAAAAAGTTATGCAGGATCTTTGTAATATTACCCGTAATTCCAAGCTGAAGACACTTAAAGATAAGACCATCAATGTATACAGTATCGTATGCACTTTTAATGTCCAGACTTATGCCGATGAAGTATTTCTTATGGCTATGGGCTTCAGAAATGGCAGTGTGAATTTTGTAAACTGCAAGCTGATTGTCTCTGAGGGGAAGGAAGCCATTCACAGAAGGAGGTATTTTTTTCTCGGTTAGTAAATGATGAGTAATACGCTGAATCAAAATTCTTTCGAAAACTTTTGGAAAAAACAGAAGTGAGGGCTATAGGTCTATAAGAGTTAATTTTTGTTTTGTCCTTATTAGGTTTTGGGATCGGGACAATAATCGAATGTTTCCATTCCTCAGGGATATAAGAAGTAGTAAAAACTTCCTGAAAAAAGGAAGTAATGCATGTTAAGTCTGTGTTACTGAGTCTTTTAAACCAATTCGCTGTAATGCCATCAGCACCTGGGGTTGAATTCCGCGTTTTCTGGATAGCTTGCCTGACTTCCTGAAGATGGATAGGAATGTTAAGATGAGAATTAGAATCTTCACAATAATCCAAAGGGATCGGCTCGTGCTTCACGCTATTGGCGGAGAAAAAATCAGCGAAAAGGTTACTTTGCTGAACAGGATTTGAAATGTAATGATTATTGTGCAGGATAAGATTTACTGTGTTTATTTCTTGGTTTGAATGATTGTAAATTCTATTAAGCATGGAGTAAAACATACGAGGATTTTTGGTTATGTTACATATTTTATCCCAATAGTTTCGACTGGCCTTTTTAATATGAAAGCGAAGTTTTGCTGCGTACTTTTTATGTTTCATCCAATCTGATTCTGAAATGAGGCGAAGGGCTCTTTTGCGAAAAAGTATTTTCAGTTTTTGAAAGTTGTGACAGGATAAGTTCCACCAGGGAGGGTAATTTTTAGCCGGTAGTGTTATGATTTTTGTATTGTCTCTAATCACTTTCAAGATTTTACTCGTCAGATCATGAAGTCTAGTATTGGTAGTTAAAACAGTGGCAGAATTACTCATAATCCGGTGCCAGTCTAATGACTTTATTTTTTTTGGAGTGTGATCGAGTATCGACCATGTAATGATAACAGGGTAGTGGTCACTTTCAAAATTCGAGTCCGAAACATAGCAATCGACAGCATGAGAAATGGATGCGGAGCAAATGGAGAGATCAAGAAGTGAAGCTGAACCAGTGTAAGCGGCATAAGTGGGATTAGAAGAGTTAAGGAGAATGAAACTGGAGTTTTGTAGCCATTCCACGAAGTCATTACTTAGAGGAGAGGATCTGTTTGATCCCCAAAAAGGGTGATGAAGATTAAAGTCCCCGAAGATAAAAACAGGAATTGAAAAGGAATCAAAAAATATTTCACATTTTCTATATTAAGTCCTTGAGGAGCATACAGGTTAATAAAGATGAAATGAAAGTCTTGAAAATGAACTTCGACTGCTAGAATCTCCTGATTGAAGTTATGGGAAAAACCTGTAGGAATGATTCTACCAGAAGCATTTTTAGGAATGGCCGTAAGCAGTCCCCCTCCGGGTCGACCGTGCCTATCAATATAAAAATAATTTTTTGAAGAGCAAAGGCGGTGATCTTCATGTTTAAGAAAAGTTTCCTGAAAAACCCAAAATTCAGAAGTAGAAAATGGTGGAACTTTAAGCCAGATTTTTTTATTTTTAATGCCCCTACAGTTCCACTGAACAAAGGTCATATTGGAAAACTACTAAAAAAAGGTCCTAAAAGAAAGACAAGGAAAACGTGCCTACACACGAAAGTAATCCCAAGGGGATGTAAGTAAGAACTGAACAGTTGAAAAGAAGCAATAAACCTAATTGCCTGAGAAAAAAGAAATAAAAACATTGAAAAGCAAACACTGAAAAGGAGCAAAACAAAAAGCTTATGAACAAAAAAAGACCGACTAGATATCTGGAACGTTCTTGCCACCTGCATCCCATTGCATCGGAAGGCTTGTACTAAGATCCAAATTTTTTGGTAGTTTTTTTTTTCGGGTAGGTGATGTAGTAGTCTCTAAACTTTGTACGATGATTTTGTACATGTTCTGCATGATGGACTCAATTGTCTTGTGCAACATGTCCGCAAAAATTGCAGTCTGTTTTTCAAATTTCTCGTTGACTGATTGCAGGAGACTTTCGAATTTGTCATTTACGGATTGAAGGAGAGCTTCAAATTTTAGGGTAACTGTATCTTGTAGTTCGACGGAAGCTGGAGAACTTTTGACAGCCTCCGAATATTTCATGTTTTGTAAGTGAAACACTCTTCGAGCTTCGCTAGTAGTGATATGGTTCCAGCATTTCAGTTCTAATATCTTTTTCTCTTTAGTGTATGCCGGGCATGAATTTGATTTAGCATTATGTGGTCCTTTACAGTTAATGCACTTTTCGGGTCCTTGACAAGGCCCAACATGTTCTTCACTGCAAAGAAAACATACGTTAGATTTGTCACAGATTCGGGAGGCGTGTGCAAATGAAAAGCATTTCGTGCATTGGCGAGGTCTGTCTATAAAATGATGGATTTTTTGGTGAATGAACCAGATTTTAATCGCTTCAGGAATGGATGTACCCAGGACTGTAATCAGTACCGGAGACGTGTCTTTCACCGAGTTTTGTTTCAAGAATCTTCGCATTTCAACAACGTCAAGATCATTTTTCCCTTGAATTTCTGCAGCCAATTCTTCCATGGGAGTATTAACTGGTATGTCGAAAATCAAAAATCGAGAACAAATATTTTCCCATATTACATCCGTACTGATATCTGTGTCCATAAATTGGGTTAAAGAGAGGATTTGTACTGCGCAAATCGGGTCCTTAGTCGTAAATAAGATTTTCCCCTGTCTAGTGAATTTCATGTTGTCAATGTTATCATGTCGGTTAACTACTTGCTTAATAAAGGCCTGAACCCGAAATGGGTTCGATTGAGGTAATTTTTTGCTTTTATCAGCATTCGAAACTACAACGTTTATTTCTTGAAATTTTGTTTGGCCGGCACGAAGAACAAGTTCATTAGAAGTTTTGTTGCTTCTGAAGTAAGTATTGTTCATGACGGTACCCAAAGTCTTCGGTTTTTCTTTATTCATATTTAGTCCAGAATCATTATACGAAACTTCAAAACACGAGTACGTTTTGCCAAACGGGAGCAAAGCGAAAAATAAAAGGACAGAGTATCTTACCTGTCTTCAACTAAATGGAAAAAAGGAAACAAAAAGCACCTGACGTTGCGAGACACACACTACGCAAAACAAAAAAGGATGTGAGAAAACCCTCAATACGAAACTTTTTCGAATTTTCCCACCTCAACACACCTCATCCATCAACCCGCGGTCAAAAAAAACTTTATGGTCAAAGAAAGCAATATTTTCTTATATTAATTTTAACACTGGAAAATGCCCGCGCGCGAAACAGTAATTTGGCTTGAATTTATTTCTATAAGAATAAAAAGTATTGTTAGAAATTACGTTAAAAAATATTTTTAAACCTTTATAGCAATCGGAGAAAATATTTCATCGCAATGGCATTAATAGTATTAAAAAGATCATTTTCTGGTCTTTAAAATGGCATAAAAATAATTGTTGTCTAATAAAGATTTCAGAAGTTATTGGCAAAAAACGTCTAAGCTTTAGGCTTAAAAGCGGCTAATGTTCGTTATTTAATTAAATATCTTAAGAACTAATTAACTCTGAAAGTTGAAAATAACACCTTTGACCTAAAAATATGCTCTAGAATGCCGTATTTAAATTTCACGTCGCTACCGTTCACCGTTTAGGAGGAGTTCTTGGGATCGACCGACAGACAGACAGATACATGTAAATTCTGCCTTATTTTATTGATACTTATCAGCAAAATTTTCAGAAATAAAGGCAAATTAGTTCAAAGTCTAACCATTTCCTAGCAACTGAGTAGCTATAAATTTGCGTTATTTCAAAATCATCTGCACGTAAAATTTAAAAAATTAGTAAAAATTGAATGAAAAATGTCACAGAAATAAAATTGGAATCATGGAAAAAGTAAATTTTTTATCTTTAAGATGGTATAAAAATGAATTGTATCGTACAATTTGTTCCGAAGTTACAGCGTAAAAAGGGATTACGTGATAGTTGATTTTAAAAATAATTTATTCCACATGTTTTCGCATTCCTGAAGGATCACGTTTCAGTTGATTGAAAAATAAAATAAACTTTATCGCGAATCGCGGAGTCAATGGGCTTTCTTTGTTAACTAATTTTAATCTGTAGTCAAAAATAATTAATTTAACGTGATTTCACCTAGCCTATATCCGTTCTTGGGTTTGAAGCTACAACTCTGCCAATTTTCATCCAAATCGGTTTGGTAGTTTGGTCGTGAAAGCTTAACAAACAGACAGACAGACACACTTTCGCATTTATTATATTATTAAGGATATGTATGTGTGTGTGTATGTATGTATAATGCTTTTTCCCATGTCATCTTGTGAACACGATAACTGGAGTTATTTTGAATTAATTTTAACTAGCGTGGGATATGTTGTAAGGATAGCAAAAATCTCTGTCGGGTTCATAGATGGGCTATCCAGCTCAAAAGGGGTGTGAAATTTTCATTTTCTCATAATTCCTTTATAATCAAAGAAAGAAAATTCAAATTAGGCGAATTATGACCTTATCACAACAAACAATTTTTGCATTTAAAATTTTTTGTTAGCTGCAACTGCTTAGAAGTTTTTATGAGCTAAAAAGTGATTTTCCCTCCCCTTAACTTAAAGTACTTCCACCCTTGCTTGTTATCCCTTGTTGGAAAGCTCCTGTCATTTGCAGTCTCTTCCATCCTCTTTCATTCTTACAGCTCTAATCCTTATGAAAATAGAGGGTGAAATGTTCTTTTCCTTATATCTCCGGGAAAAGGAATTTGCCTTCAGGCTTGCTGATGGGGATTTTTTTTAAATTTGTCTTGCAGGTGGTGTTCAAATGTGCATTACTTAACATGAGGCATTCTGCTAATATGATCTATTCAGATTATATAGACATTCCACTATTAATTAAAATGTTCCTCTGTGCTGGATTAAATTCTTAAAGATTTTGGGTTTGCATCATTTCATTCAATGGAAAATTTAAAGATGGTATAATTTTATGTTTCTGAAATCTTTTCACAAACAAACCAAAGCAATTCAGATTTCAAATCCTAATAATAATCCTTATTAACCGTTTGAGTACCTATCGCCTATCGCGCTTCGCCGCACTCAAACGGTTAATTAAGTATTGATAGCAAATTCTAGCATTTGAAATGTTAATCAATTTTTTTCCATTTCAAAATTCAAACTTTATATTCTGAAGATTTGTTGGAAATACTTGAAAAGAAAATATTTTTCTTTCCATTTTCGTGATTATATCAGATATCCGAAACTGCACAACCATTCATTATGTTAAGTTTTAAAAGATCATTGCAAAACAATAAGTTTGGTTCTGGGAAGAACTTCCTTTCAATTATTTTTTTAAACTATTTCCCTGAAAATCTACCGTGAATTTTAGAAAATATTTTTTTTCTAATAAGAGATATTTCTCCATGAATAACTGAATCTTGCAAGCAGTATTCAAGGTTGCAAAATATAGTGTTATTTTTATTTGGAGTGTGAAGGTGGGGGAGGAATGCTGCACTAGACATGTAATAAATATAAATTCAACAAATCATATTATTTATATTTAATCTCTTGAAATTATACAAGAGTTAAAAAAGGAAATTATTCCTTGGAAATTGTAAATAAACTGAATGAAAAGAACTAGGAATAATTTTTATCAAAATTAAATGTGCATAGTTTGAGGAAATCCAGGGTGACTTTTAATTAACCTATAACTTTTAGCTGGATTAACTTCTCAGAGTCTCACTAGATGGCGCCACTAATGCATTAGTTAGGTAGAGGATGTTAAAGGAATTTGTTTCATATCAGTTTCATGCCATTTTGAAAATGTCTGCCAAAGTGTCATATTCAACCGAAGATTGTATGTTTATTGTCAAGTATTCGTATTTATGTGGTGAAAATGCCACACCATAGAACAGACAGTGTGTTTGACACCATTATCAGTGTGTTTGGAACCCGAGTTATTGCCTATCAATACCCAAATAGTTATCCTGGTGCATTACATTGGCCACCTTATTCACCAGATGTGAATCCGTGCGATTTCCTTCTTTGGGGTCATATGAAAGAATTGGTGTACAACAAGAAGCCAACAGACCTTATTATCCTCAAAAGGTCAAAAACCGACTCATTTGCAAGCATTAAAATAAAATCTCGAACTTGTAACTGACAATTTTGTGACTAGGATCGCTATTGTATCGCCTCTGACGGTTTTCACTTTGAAAACATTCTGCATTAAAATCCTTTTCACTGTTCTTTTCAATAAAAAAATGCAGTGATATCCATTACTATGTAACATTATAAGAATAATTTTCAAAATGTCTGCAAAAAAATATATTTATATATATGTTTGCAAACATTTTAAAGTTATCACTACCAATCGCTGTATTATTACTTTTTATAGCCTTCCGTTTTTTTTTTTTTTTTTTTTTTCATTTTTTAAAGAAACATAAAAAGTTTCTTTCATTGAATAAACTTATAAACCATTTAAAAATTGCTTATTCTTGAGTATATATTTCATCGCTTTTGCACAAATATGGCCTAATCATCAGAATAGGATAAACCTACACATTATGTCTTACACAATAAATATTTCTTTAACCATCATTAAAGATTTAAATGTGTCTCGTGTATTTCAAGCAAATTACACTTCTTTCTTCCTAAAATACTGGTTTGATAAAACAACCATCCCTAATGTATGCATATATTTTATTTTATACAGTTTGTTGCTATTGCTTAGATAACAAATTATCCTTCATCCTAAAAATAATACACTATTTTTGCATCATATGGTGGATATAATTAATATACAGGGTGTCCAAGAATTGTGGGACACATTTCAAAATTTAATAAAAAAACTAATAATGTTACAACTATAGTTTTTTATAGTTTTCAGCTATATAACACGACGTTATGATGTTCTAAATTCGCAACAGCGAGAGAATTCTGTAAGCAACGGCTACTGATCAGCAGAAGCTGATGCACGTTTTCTGGTATCCTTTAGTTTTTCGTGAATATCTCGAAAAATATTCAGTTTTCACATTAATGTGAAAACAATGACACATGTGAATTAACAAATTAAAGAGCGTAAAATTCCTTATAAATACATGCTTTTATTTTTCTTCTAGCTTTAATAGTTTCAAAGATAATGGCTCTCAAAAATGGAAGATTTTCAATAATCTACGGCCACCGTAATGGTGTGTTTCCTATCTGAAGAAAAATTGAAATGTGCTCTCATTAAAAAAAATAAAAAAAACCCTAGTTGTAACGTCATTAGGGTTATTTTTTAAATTAATTTTTAAAATGTGTCCGACAACCTCAGACAACCTTTATCTTAAAAAGCAACAAATACTGGTAGAAATATTTCAAAATTATTAAAGACTTTCTGCACAACATTTTTAAAAAAAGCATAATCTTTATTTCACAATAAAATCTCTAAAATACCTATATTAGCAGAGAAAAATATTCAAATGTACAACATTTACAAGCATTTCCATTAATAATGACTAGGAATCTGGAGTTGCAGTATGTGCTACCAATCTGGCTTTGGGTGTGTACCTATTGCTGGTTCCATTCATAGTGATGATGGGAATCGGAGGGGCATTGAGGCTTGCTTTGGCAGGAAATCTCTTTCCAGCAATTTCAATTTCGAAATGAGCGTCATTAGAGATGAATTCTGAGGGGACAACTTGAGGTTCACCAGTCTTTTCATCATAATTGTGTACGAATCCAAGGCAGACCACTCGCTGCAGTGTGAAGCCATAACCGGAAGATGTAGTCTTCCCCACATAACGTCCATTGCGGTATATGGGTTCTCGGCCCCAGGCCCAAATGTCGGCTTCGGGATTGTGATTTTCTAACAGAAAGTGGACCAGACGTCTCTTCATGCCCTGGTCCAACTGCTGCTGCAAGGCCATTTTTCCCAGAAAATATTCTTTCTGCAAAAATATAATTTAAACTGAAAAATAGTAGCTAATAATGTAATAGATCACAATTTTTTTAATCATACAGATTCGGTTCATTTACCAAGAATTTTATTAGAAATATGACAAATATTTAACACTAGAAGATTTGTGCCCGTCTAAGACGGGTTTTTGGCCCTCCAAATATATCTTGTATACCATTTTCAGAGATTTACTAATGAAAGTTATAGTAGAAAATCTCATTTACATTTGCAGAATGCTTAAGAAATTTAAAAAAACCCATGAAAAACAGAACTGATGAATTAATTGACACTAACCTTCATTTAATAATAACCTTACTTTTAACAATTACTTCCATTTTGTCCGAATAAAAATAAGGTAAAATCCACTAACAGAAAAAAAATACATTACACTAAATACAAAATAAATAAATACTAAAAGAAAATAATAAAGAAATAAAACTGTTAACGCCAATCAATTGACAATCAATTGCCATGAACTTTCGTTTTCATAAATAACTTTACCGAGGCAAAAAAGAAATGAAACAGATGAAGTCATTTTATTGAAATTTATTCCAATACAGCAAGAATAATAATAATAAAAAAAAACTGTCCAAGTTCTTTGACGCCATAACAGAAACCGGATTTGCCTGTTCGTTAATGACAGAGAGCAAAGGGGCGTGTTTATTTATCGGCGTAGACAGATCGTCTGTGTCTGTTTGCCATGTAGCCAAACCATGTGACAGCGTTACTTCAATCTGTGGCTTTTTATATATATATATATATATTAATGTTAACTGCCAAGGCAAGTTTCTATGAAATAACTCACAGTTGGCAGTAAATGTGCTAAAATGTACAAGAAAACATTACTATTTAAGGTGAATCAATCAGCATTCTGGAATGCAGCTTTCAAATTGAAGATCACAACAATAACAATAAACACTTTTCAGAAGTATAATTTTTCAAATTATGCATGTTGTTCCTAAATGAAGTATTTTTAATGCCCCAATATATTTTCTGAAGATTGTACTTAAACTTATTAACTACATATTTTCATGAACTACACTACAAAATGCCCGCCAGTGGCCTAATGGGTGAAGACATGATTGAGAAACATAAATCTGAGGAAGAAGGTTATGGGTTCAATCCTCTAGCTGTGCTGTTAATGTGCAGTATTCACGAGATGGTAGGCCCATGGGCTCTTTAGCAACAAGTTGCTGGAGGTGCCCTCCAGGTGAAACACAAATGTGTGCCAGTTTCCCCTGAAAGCCCTTCCAGAAGTCAACTTACCCTTATATTAAAGTTAAGCCAGACATCCAGTTTAGGTGCTATCTAGGTGTTCTATGTCACTTTAGCCAACAGAAGATACAATACTTCCCTTTATCTTCAATCTTATACCTGTCTAGATATGCTAGACTGGAGGGGGGGGGGGTGTAGAATCACCACCACCACTAAAAAATGTGGAAATATCTTTCCATTTTTGATCCAACTAAGAGCCTTTGCGGCACACCTAATTTCACCGACTTCTCAACCGTTAAATTGAACTATAAATGGAAAATAATAGGTTTAGGATAGGGCTAATAGTACTGCTTTTAGAATGAATATAGCTTCTTCTTCTTCTTTAAGAGCGTAACAACCTGTTGCAGGTCTTAGCTGCCTCGACAGCCCGCTTCTTCCAACTCAGATGATCCAAAGCAACTCTTTGCCAGTTTTTTATTTTCAAAATTTTGATGTCATTTTCTGTATTGTCCAGCCATCTTGTTGAAGGTCTGCCCCGGGCACGGGCTCCCCCGTGGTTCTTGAAAGTGTGCAATCTAGTCGGGTTATTTTCGGGGGTTCTTCAGACATGGCCGAGCCATCTCAGCCTGTTACTTCGGATGATTTGTGTAACTTGAGGCTCTTTGTAAAGTCTATAAAGTTCAAAATTATATCTGGTTCGCCAGCACCCTTGTTCTTGTACAGGCCCGAATATAGTTCTCAACACTTTTCTTTCAAAAGTTTCCAGAGCTCGATGGACGTCTACGTTTAATGTCCAAGTTTCGCTAGCATACAGCAGCTCATGCAATATAAGTGTCTTGTATAATCTCATTTTAGTTCTTCGGCTAACAAGCCTGGATCTTAATTGTTTTTTTAATCCAAAGAAACATTTGTTGGCCGATTTTATTCTGGCTGGATACTGCTGCCGAACATTTATCCAGAATGGGACCAATGATGATGTTCTAAAAAACGATTTTAGAGGCTGGTCACATGATAGTTCAATTAACGAGTCTTCTTCATTTGATGATAGTTTCATTTTCTTTATGTAGTCTTCTTCAAAACGATTTCTAATCCATTGGTTCTCAGCTTGAATTTTCGGAAAGTAGTACCTAAAACCTATATGAACAGGCCTACTGACTGCTCAAATACTCATTCATATCAATGAGGGAAAACAGTTATAACCACAGTAAAAGGAAATAAAATTAATTATTAGTATTTTTTAAATTTTATATTAATATTCAAGTATAAGTGGGCCGTGGCCCATGGATTGGGAACCACTGGGTTAATAGAATGGAAGTCAATAAGATAAAAAAAAAAAGAAATTTTCTCTGATTTTGATTTTAATTTTATTTCACAGTTAACTTAGCCTTGGTGTTTTAAATGT
>BGPR01009103.1:13972-59506 GCA_013235015.1 Araneus ventricosus
CGGTTTAATAAACAGTATATAATTTTAATATAATAATTATAAAGTAAAAAATTTTAATAATTTTTTAACTCGTCATTTCAAAATAAGCAATTTTTATAAACAAAAAATACACAGCACTTTGAATAAAACAATTGCACAATAAAATTTTAAATTAAACTGTATAATTCACAAGAATACTCCAAGTTTTTTAAAAGATGAGAAATTTTGTATTGCTTTTTTCAATTGAATCCCAGGTATAGCGATAAAATCCTAAAGTGATGTAAGGATTTTAAAAAAATTATTCACTTCCAATAACCACGAATACATGTACAGACATATTTAAATAAAAACATTTCAGAATATTTTTTTTTCTTTTTTACAATATTTAGTTTTGAGTTCGATTTAATCAAAATAAATTGGAATTACAGACTCTACATTAAGATTATGTTAACAGAAAAATCAAAAGACTGAAAAAAAAATTTGAATTCCTTTGTCATTTTATGTCAATCTCTTAACAATCACATAATTTTCAAGAAAACAGTAGAAAAAGTGCTTATTTTTTAATTCAAGAAAATTGTATAAAAATAAGTGTATGAAGAACATATGTATTCACTTTTAATTTTTGGGATTTTTTTCAGTTTGAAATTAAGAAAATTAAATTTTCCAGAAAAACCAACAATCAGGGTTATTGTAACTGAATGTTGGTTTTCCAGTAAGTAGGAAAAAAATAAAAAAATATGTGTTTTAAACATTAAAAGAGAATTTTATGAAACTTACGCATAATACAAATAAATATAAATAATTGTTTCTTGTATTCAATTTCACTTATAGGTCTCGTTTTTTGGCAAAAGGTGAGGAACTTTTTTTTTCTTTGGTTCTCACTTTTGCTTTTGAATCCCCTCCAATAAAACAAGTCTGTGGACATCACTGTACTGTACATTGCTTTTTTTTTCTTCTACGCTCCTCCATGGGGAGCGGATGTTACATTCCAGAAATAAATTGTCTGCGTGAATGGAAAGGCGAGGGCGCAAGTGTGCTAAATTTTGGCATATAGATATAAATTTTTTAGAAAAACTCATTTTCTAATTTTTCCAGTTAGTTGAGCTTTCCGGATACTTGAATGATAAACGAGAATTTACTGTTTACTGTAAAAAAATTAAATATCAAAAAATAGTGCTACACTTGCCTACAGCTTCTTGAACTCGCTCCCTTAAGAACATGGCATTATTATGAAAATCAATAAATCTTCTGATGTCAAAAGGCAACAAATAAGCTTTTGGTTCACCAGTCGTTATCCAGTCTGCCAGCTCTTTACCTAAACCTCCTGCACCTTGTACTGCATTAACATTCATTCCTGCTGCAACGTATAAGTTGTCGATCTGTAAAATGGGAGGCATTTTAATGAAATCCCAGTGAATACCTTAGGAGGCAAAACATAAGAAAATGCATAGTATCACCAATAAAAATTCAAACTAACACCATCGTGAATGCTATAGAAGTTTCAATACATTTGTTGGCTTCTACTTATTTAAACATGAAAGAAGCAACATTAGCTTGTTTGACATATCAAATAATAAAAATGTGAATACCCCATTTAAATGTTTTATTCCTTTCTATCTCTCTACAATGGAAAAATCAACAAAATTCAAAGAACTACTTTTTCTACTGTTGCCACAAAAAAAATACAATATGATGAACAAAAGCAAAAATGATAATAAATAAATGTTATAAATAAAAAGAAAAGATATTCACAAATAAATGTTAAATGCTGCATGAGCAATAATTCTGTCACTACACATTCAGCTAAATAGTATTCAATATGATAATGTATTTAAAATAAATTGATACATATGAATAGTAACCACCAATCAATATTCTGTGTGACAAAATTCTGAATATAAAATGAAAGATTTGAAATTGAAGATGTGTCATAAAGCTTTTAGATGCACAACATAAACACCTGAATGCTACTAGAATTATTTATAATAGCAAATCTAATTAGATTACTTAAGTTTATATGTGACACTTTCTATTTATCAATAAGTCCTAAGTATTCAATAGTCCAATTTATAAGTCCTAAGTACATAACTATTAATGGTAATACTTTATTAATTTTTTAAGTATGCATAAAAGTATAGCTCTACTTATTTCTCATTTTGTAAATGTAAAAATAGGCTTTTCTGCTTATGCAATGGAATAAGTTACTAATTTCCATATTTTCAGGGACTGAGACTAAAAAATTGAGTTCCATTGAATAATGTTGGAGAAAAAATTCCAATATAGCAGAGTACAAGAAGTTTACTTTATAATATTGGCAATTTTTCTGTATTTGAATAGTATACAACTGGAAGAAATTTGTTACTCATTATTTGTTAAAATATGCATCTCAAAAACTGCAATTTTTAATCATCGAGTAAAAAGAGATTTTAAAAAATTGCTTACATAATATAGTAGCAGTATGTAAAAAAATCTTACAAGAGGACAAAATGATATTCACAAAAGACAAAATCATTTTTCTGTACCTCTGAAGTTTCGCCAAGAATCCAGTGGCCATCAGGAGTGAATGTATCAGGACCAGTTGAATAACGCTGAATATCAGCTTGCTTGAGAATGGGAACTCTAAAACAAGCTTCTTCGTACACTGGCTCTGATGAAAGAAAAAACAAACTTGAGGGTCTTGATTTTTTAAATATTTTTTTTTTTCATTATACTAAATTAATGCTACCATGTATATTTAACATTTTTAAAAACAATTAATCATTATTTCCATTTGGTTTTAAAAACAAAATTCCAAGAATATTGGAGGTTTCCCCATAAAAATCTAGGTCATATCTATTTTCTTTTTTTAATTTTACTGAAAAAATATTTTCTACAATTTTCTAATGTCTAATCAACACTATTTAACTGAGTAATATTCTTCCTAGATTTCAGTTTTTTAAAGAATTACAAACAACATTCACATTAAATCTAAAATTTTTAATTATTTTTAAGAGAAACCTATTTAGCAATTCTGCAATGCAATAAGTTACTTGTGAGAATTTTTGCAGCAAACACAAAGATATTTCTTCAGTAGGTTGACAATAAGTTCAAATACATAGAAATTTTTAATAGATACAAAAGCTAGAAAATGTATTAGACATAAAATAAAAATACACACTTATTCAATCTGAAATGAAATTTGTAACCATCTACTTCTCTAAAGACAGTCTTAATAATTAGAAAAATGACTTCTGTTTTAAACATAAAATACTTACTGAAATACTCCCAGTTTGGAGTGAGTTCTTGGAAAGAAAAATAATCTGGCATTTTGTCAGTAAATAAAGGATTTGCTTTTTCAGGGAATCCACCCACCATGAATCCAGAATCATATGGTCGAACATATACGCAAGCATCGTAGTCCCTAAGCACTAAATTTTAAAAGAAATGACACAAAATCAAAAAATATTGAGACTTTACACTAAAATACGAATCAAAGACAAAAATATCAAATAATAAAAAATTGTCTAGACTAGACAAATTCAACATTCATGTTTTTTGTTAATTTAATGCTATATTTCTCATACTAATAGGGCATATATTTTCCTGTTGTATCATAAGATTAAAAGGCACTTTTCCGTTAGCCGGGCGCAAATGTCGCCAATTGTGAACCAAACGCGAGCCAAGTCGTGACAAGGTCACGGCCAAGTCGCCGGGCGCAAATATCGCCAAAATTTGGCGGAATTCTACATTATTTGGCGATTTTTCGCTTGCGCCCGGCTAAAATGATGTCGTCAATTGTGAACCAAACGCGAGCCAAGTCGCCGGGCGCAGATGTCGCCAAAATTTGGCGACATTCTACATTATTTGGCAATTTTTCGTTGGCGCCCAGCTAACGGAAAAGTACCGATTAAAAAAATCTTTCCTCTAAGTTCTTTCAATTTTTCCATTGGCAAAGATGTCAATTCATTTTCATCTGATAAATATCAAGTGCACAATGCCAATTTAATTTTGGAATCCATTGTACAACTTGCTGGTGGAACAAGGGATGTGATATCATTATACAGTACAAGAGAATTAGCAGTTAGATGATATGGACGAGTTTCCTGGTTTGTTTATTTTGGATTCATAGATCATTTTTCGGTAACCTTCCAATTTAAGCAATCTCTAAATCTATTTCGTTACTGTATCAAGCGCCAAGTTCGAATCAGTTTTTTCTTTAGTAAACAAAACGTTGAATTCCGTGATCTTTGAGTTGGTGCAATCCTTTCTTTTTAAATCGGTTAAAAAAAGCTCTTAAAACATTAAAATTCGAAATGGAACTATTGTAATTAGCTAAATCGTTTGACTTAGAATTTAACCGCCAAACAAATCTTGGATGTCGATAAAAAGAGAGATAAAGAATAATTTTGAAAACCTTTCCACTAAATTAGGCTCTTACTTTAAATAAACATTGAGAGCTACAAAAATAGAAATATTAAATTTAATATTTTCAAAGTATTCTTAAGGCATAACATTAAAAAGCTCCACTTTGAACAATAATTAATATCCTCAGAGTGTTGAAATTTTGAAGATTCTCATAGACTTAACATTATCACTGGAAGTGGAAGTTACAAGCGATAGTTCTACTTGCATGCAAATAGACAAACCAGAAAACTTCTCCATATGCAGTTATGTTTATCCTTTAATTGTGATTTCACATTAAATAACTCCATACAAAATTTCCATATTCATTATTTTTGAATATTTAACCCTTTGCGGACAGGTAACTTTTTAGAACTCCGAGATCAGGTGACGCACTTTATGCACCATCTCGTTTCTTCCAACACTACGCTTATTTAATTACACATAACTTTATTTTTTTATGGTATAATAAGATTAGAGGTTGAATGGATGGATGATACAAACATTTGTGTTTGAGTTTAACTCTCTATATTCTTTGTGAACTGGATTGTTCACCAAGTCAAGTCTAAGAATCAGTTTTTAGGTCGCTGTATTCAGTCAGTTCTCCATCGAGATATAATGCAGATTCGTCCACAGCTGCTATTTTCTTGCTTAATTCTTCAAAAACAGCTGAATATTGCTTAGTAGGGATAATTTCCCACTGTTTTGTGATAGCCGGGTTGGGTTATGGAGAGCATTTCATGCATTTTCAAGCCCGATCAGACCAATTCATTGTTGGTGGAAACTATCGGAACACGTAGGAGGGATGTTAATAAGAGGTTAGATGATTGGCGAGATCTCCTACTTTGATAGTTTTTATTCAGCTTATGATAAATATCCACTGGTGCACTCTATATGCTGTACCTGTCCACAATTTTTGCCCCCCAACAATCAATGCTTTATTATGAGGATAGACGAATTTTTCCATCTTCATATTAGAACTTTGGCTTAATTTATATCTAAATATTAGTTTTTGAATGATAAAATTTAATTACTTAATTTATTGAAAACAGAACGTTCCTGGCTCATCTTAAGTAAGCAGAATGGTTTTAAGAGGAATTGACAGCACTAAACTAATTATTATACAAAAATTATAATGGTAAAAAATTAATTAATTTGAAGAATACATTAAATTTATGAGCAGCCTAAAAACAAAAAAAATACTTCAGTAGGAAAGCAGTATGCCTTTCAGTAATACTAAGGAAATAAAGAAAAAGTAATGAATGTATTTATACAGTAAAAGCTTAAATAACAAGCATACTCGGGAAATGCCGATTTCCGGATACTTAAAAAGTCCGGATAGCTGAGAGTGACGAGAAAAATGGGGACAATGTAGATTATAGCCTTTTTTTTAAAAAAGATTTTTTCGGCCAAATAATTTGTCATTTTGAAATGTGAATTAAATATTATTTTTAAGAATACTTCCGCATATTCCATAACATTGTATTTACAAAAAATATTTTGAAGATTTTAATTTAACATTGATGATGAAAAAATATATATATATGATCTGTAGCCAAATTTTCACCGTAAATATATAAATTGCAAAAATATAAACATATAAAAATAGCGGACAAAACTGGAAAATATTCTACTCAGCAAGCATAATAAAACTCTTTTAAGTGATCATAAACAAATCCCAGATTGAATATCAAAACTAATTAATGATCTTTTAAAAAATCGCAAGGGTTATTGCACAATATGCGTGCCTCCAATTGCCCGGCACGTGACATTATGTAATCGGAATCAACATCTGCCGGTATTCAGAGAGCAAATAAATAAAGGAAAAGAAACAGACTTACCAATCTGGAATAACCCCCCCCCATGAGCTTTTTTTTTGCCAATTCTGTCCCTTTTCTTTTTTTTTATAGGGGGGTGTCAATTTCGTTTTTAGGTCTCGTTTTTCGGCGAAAGGCGAGGACCTTTTTTTTTTTGGTTCTCACTTTTGCTTTTGAACTTCCCCCCCTCATAAAACAAATCTGTATACACCACAGTACTGTATATTGCTTTTTTCCTTCTTGCCACCCCTCCGTGAATAGCAGACGTTGCATTTAGAAATAAATTGGCCATGTGAATAGAATGGCACGGGCGCATGCGGATGTAAAATTTTTAGAACTCATTTTCTAATCTTTCCGGTTAGTTGAGCTTTCCAGATATTTGAATGCCAGATAATCGAGAATTTACTGTAACTATTTCACTTATTTTAGAATCTAAGTGTATTAAAATAAAGGAAATTTACAGACATAACTTTATCTGCTAAATTAATGACCTATTTAAAGCCATACTAAAGATATTTTGAGATGGAGGTTATATATATTTTTTTTAAGAAATCTATAGTTTAGTTAGATCTGTATCTCATTTTGAAACTACAGGATTTTTACAGCCATATCTTCGAAAGTAGCCAAGATAGCCATCCTGTAGCTACAGGAAGGCTAATTTGGGAAAGACCCCCTAATACTGAGCCATGGTCAGATGACAAGGATCAACCTCTGAGCCAGCACACCTTTCGGCAAACTATCACACCACATCAATGGGAGGACATTTGACCCCAACAGATTTAAAATACCAAAGTACATGTATAACCTTAGATATGTGTAGAGTCGTGAATTAAAAATATATTTCTTTGAATGGGTATGGATTATCAATTTTTTTTTATAATTTCACTCTGATTATTGATACATAGAACTAAACAGGTGTGTTCCAGCCCAAAACAAATTCTCGTAACTTACTCGGTATGGTATGTTCTGAATTTAGCAACACAGTATTATGAAACAAAATGAGTATCTATTTAGGGCATCTTCCTTTGATCAATTGAGTCTAAAATTTGATACTGTTACAAAGCTATAAAGTTGTTTCCCTGAGATGCTAATCTTGGCGACTGGGCGATAAATTTGGCGACCTTGGCAACAAATTTGGCAACCATTTTGGTGACAAAAGGAATTTTCTAGAAAGACCTTGAACTGTCAACCTATTTCTACTGGCTTCATGAACTTTCTAGAGATTACGTCACTTCCTGTTGAAAAAGTATAAAAGCAAGCTCTCAAGCCAAGAAGAGTTAATTGGATTTTGATCAGCAGTGAATGTTGGTGAGCTGAAAAGACATTGACCACTGTCTTGAAAGTACTGTGTTTGAGATTTATTGGTAATCTCTGTTAATTTTTAGAAGTGCTGTTTTAATACTTGTGCTATGTTTCTTTCCTTAGAATATTTGTAAAATAAAGAGCTTTATTTTTTAAAATCCTGCTTATTGGACTGCATTCACATACACCCACAAGACGATTTTGTCACAATACAGATCTAAAATATTGGAATCAAGATTGCATGCAAAAATTTATTTATATTTGTGGTGTAACCTATCGGAATATCAGCTGTTCTAGTTCCCTGTACCTTATTGGTTGCAAGAACAGACAGGCTGTGTTTCATTGAATAGTAAGAATGTGTTCCGACATTTCTTCCGTCATCAAAGAATTCCATATCTGACGAATGCAAAAACGAACATCCGTATCCAAGAGCGATTCTAGTGATTATCGTCTTGATGTAATTTCTAATTTAATACTGGTTATGTTAAATGTAAATAAATCTATTTTATTATGCTTTCTTCATTCATTGGCACATTCAACACACCAAATATTGTAATTTTGAGTTATCATATTCACATACACACAGATAGGGAACTAACAGACAGTCTATCAATTGACGTATTTAGTCCAATTAATTGTTACAAATCTAAAATTTTGGTGCCAAGATTATATACTAAAATTCACTCATCCAACTTGCTGCATTTTCGAGTTTTGTTTACATACAGTTAAATAAACAGACTGACCAGACAGTCAACCTATGGACAAAATTGTTTCCAAATTTTGAGAGAGATCTAATATTCTGGTGATAAAACCATATGGCTGGGTGGGGAAGCTTTTTGAACTGAAAGGCATTGTTAAACTTCAGCAGGTGGGCAAATGGCCGCATGAGCAAAATCTTAAAGGTTATTGTTTTGTAATTATTATTATACTAGAAAATCACCTGTCATGGTATGACGGGTGCAAATTGACTCTTCATTCAAGAGATTTCCCGTCAAATTTGACGTGTTTAAATAGATATCTATGCGAGAGAAATGTTTAACATTGATTGAAAACAACTAAAATAAACATATGTTTTACGACAGGAATTTTTTTTTCATTTACATATTTCTTTATTCAAAAAACCTCTTTTGTAAACAACATTCCGCGTGAAATATTTTTCATTGTTTAACAATTTTCCTTGTACTTCATATGTCTTTGTGTAAATTTTAATGTTGCCAAAAAATGTTATCAGATTATATCATGATTGCAATAAATAATCAATAAATTTTGGAAGGATCTGGAATGAACCAAGCAGGAGGGGGAAAAAAACATGTTAGGGCTTAAAAAAAGCAACCACAACGTCCAACCGATGGAAGGCAAAAGAAAGATACAACCGTATGCAAATTTTGGCAATGTTTTAGGGTTGCCAACAAAATAAACAAGGCTACCACATTATGCGAGAAATCAATTTGGTGACAAAAAAATTCAACTTGGCAAACCGCACCATGTTCCTAAGTCAAGCCGATTTTAGACTTCTCAGAATCTCAAGTTTAAATTTTTTGACAATTTCAATACTTTCTCTCTCTGTACACTTTGTATACCAGAAAGTAAAAACACCTCAACTATTCTGAAAGTAGATCTGAATTATCCAAAAAATGTAAATGTCTGCACCAAAATATTTATCACATGAATAGCATTTAAATACTTACAAGGAGTTGATGTAGATACTCCAGGTACAGGTCTGGTGATGACGTATCCATTTTCAGCTGGCTGAGTAGGTACTCGAAATGGAGGAACACAATTTACTCCCAAACTTCTAGTCCACTGGAAAAAAAGAATAGTTTTAAAGATTAACATTTTATTTCACTAAACAAAAAATTTAACTGCTTTATTGATAGGTTGACAGTAACCAGAATGCATATTAAACACACTAAGGATAAGAATAAAAACCTCATATAGCAAAATTGGGAAAAAATTGTATATCCCACAATGTAAAGCTCTTGTACTTGTCAAACATGCGTACACTCAAGGATTTAATTGTACTTGTAAAAATAACAATATTTTGTAGCAACATTTATGACTAGCAGACAATGCTGTTAAGTGATGGAAAAGTACCAGAATTTATACTTTCATTGAAAGATGTTATCTGAACATTTCCTTTACTAGCTGTTATGCCTGACGTTGCTCAGGATTAAAACATGTTTATGTCTAATATTTTTAATGAAAAAACTATTTTTGAATAGAAAATTATAATACAAAAATTCCTTTATCATCTGAAACATCTTTACTTCAAATTTCGTTTATAAATATTGAAGTACAAGAAGGATTTTGACGAATGTTTTGGGTCAATTAATTAAATAGTTAAATTTTCAATAATAAAAAGGATCAAAATAAACCACATCAATAGCTTTTCCCGATATAAATTACGAATCGTCTGCTTTTAAACCTTTCTTTAATATTCTTCCAGAATTTTGTTTAAAAGTTCTAGGTAGCAACTCTTCATAAGTATTCTTGTTCATTAACAATAAAAAATACATTGCTACAAATTGTGAATTTTATACACAATTGATTTTTTTTTTCCCCTTATTATTGAAATGAGAGCAACAATTTTGAACGCAAATGAAATATGTGTCACTGAAAGCCTATTTTTAAACATTAATATAGTATAAAAATAGTTATTGTAATATAACACTTTCCAAATATATCACAAAAAAAAAATCGCAAAATCTTGCTTAATTTAATTAACTTTTGGGCCTTTCAAAGTTGACAGTGATCTTTCATTTCTCTTTAAAATATTTACAGAAATAAAAAAGAAATCTGCTCAAAGTCTCACCATTGCCTAGCAACGAAGTATCATTAAATTTGCTTTATTTAAGAGTCGTCTGCTGTAATAATTTATCTATTAAATTTTGAAAAATCAATAAAAGTTGAAGGAAACATTTCACAGATATAAAATTGGTATCACTGAAAAGGTAAAATTTTGAACTTTAAGATGGTATAAAAATATTTTTGGGGGGTAATTTGCTCCAAAGTTAATACGGAAAAAAGGTTTCAGTTAATTTCTAATTAACTGACTGTTTAATTAACTTTCGGACTTCAAAAGTGACAATAATCTTCTTCTTGTCCTAAATAATAAGTGTGCAAAGTTTGGTCGAAATTGCTGCAGTAGTTTAGGGAGGAGATGTAGAACATACACACATACCCACAATGACTTTTATTTATATGAAGATAATAAAAAAGACATTATGCAAGTCACACTGATGTCACTGACAAATACTAAACAACAAAGCAAATAATATTAAAGAAATAGAGCTGCTTTGTAGTTCATTTTATGAACTTCTCATTTTTAAAGTAAAGATACAAACATATAATATGGGGGATCTCCCTGTTACTGTCATTATTCACATACTGAAACATTCAACTATGAGTAAACAAAATCTGTTTCTATAAATCGATACTCGATACGATTAATTTTTATAGTACTATTATGAACCCATTAATACATTTGCACGGAACCTCCCTATCCCAAGTACTTTCTGTTATAACAGCCAAATAAAGAAGACCGAATTGTTTCAAATTTCTCAGAGATAATACGGAAAAAATTTATTTTTTGAAAGATTCCATGTCTCTTTACAAGAAATAGGTAATATGAGCAAAGGAGGTTTAATCATTTAAAAATTGAAAGCATTCAATTCTCAACTTTCTTGTCCAATTCCACGTAAACATGTTACTTGTCTTGCTCCAGACGGTTTTGCTCGGTATTAATAAAAATTCTCTAATAGTACCCAGTATTATCTATGACAGTTGGTCAAAATTTTGATGATTTCTGCCAATAACTTTGGAAACTATTATTAAAAAAATATTACATCACAAAATTCAGTAGTTGCTTGTTAAAGCGGACACCAAGATTGAATCGCCAAGCAACCAAGATATATCGCCAAGGTGATGGTAAATCTTGCCAAAAATGTTTGCAGCCCTATAAAAATGGCCTGTAGTCCTGTCACTTTTTGCTCCCGTATTTATGTGTTGCTTTTGTTCTTAAATTCGAATTGGTTTTTGAAAAATATTACTTGTTTTTTTGCAAATAAAGCTAAGTGGAAATTGGGCAGATTTTTTTAACTTAAAAAAACATTACACAACTTCGCTAGATCGCTGAACTTCGAGCTTGGCGAAATCCGAAGGTCGTGAAGTAAGCTCAGTGGCAGCTTTAACAAGCAAGTACCCAAAATTCAAAAATTTGCACATTTAACTGACACACATTTAACGCACATTTATTTGACATGTTAGTTTTTTTTTTTTTTCTGATTTTCAAAATATTTTCAAAAATTCATATTTGATTATAGCCATGTTTACACAAATAAATGCATTTAATATATTCACTTGCAGAGTAATAATGAGATAATTAATAAATGCCATACCTAAAAATGAATACAATATTTTCTTTAGATCTAAGTGGCAAAGTGCAGGGAAATAAATAAAAATTGATCGAATATTTTCATTCAACATGAATGGCAATCAGCAAGTTAAAAAACCCTTGCAAATACAATTAATTTTTGTGTCATAGTACAGTAAAGAGAAATGAACCCATGCTTGGGAAAATTAACTCATTCTATTGATGATGTAGTTTATCTTAGTTATATCAATGTCCCGTTTTGAAGCAACACGAGGGCTATATTGGGATGGACCTTGTAATTTTGAACTGAGGTCAGATGACACTCGATCTGGCACCCCTCTCCAAACTTTCGCACCACACCAGCGGGAGAACATTTGACCCCCCTCACATACGATTTAATGTGCAACAGGCCTAATACATGATGGATCTTCAGTGGAATCAGGTTTTGAACCTGGAACCTTTCAGCTTCGAGGCCGGCACCTTACCACTAGAACACTGTGGCCTCCATTCTATTGATGGATATGATTTCAGATTTCATACAGAGCTACAATTAAGGTATAAGAACCATATGTTAAATTTCAACAAACCAGCGGGAGTGGCCTCCCCTAAACTTTCTCGTATACTTCTCAAAAATCTGTCATTTTCCCTCCCCCCTGCCTGGATAAAAAATTCGAACTATTGTAACCCAGAATGCAATGACTATCAGAAGGCTTTTCACTGCAGATTATAGCAGTTGTTAAATATTTAAGTGAAGAATCAAATTCAAAGAGATTCATATGTATTAAAACTTAGCAATATTTATTTTCTATCACACTCTAGCAAGCTCCACTAATGCGAGAGCATGCGCGAGAGAAAACAAAGCAGGAGAAAATGACCTCATTCACTATCGCTGAATAGCTTGCGCAGAGATTGCTTCCAGTACGCACGTAAAAAATTGAAAATGCAATATGAATGCCTTTTTTTTAACCGATTGAAACGAAATTTGGGCACTGATCTACAATTAATGTTAGCAACCGTCATACCAATTTTTATTTATCTAAGCCAAAGGGTTTAGGAGATATCATTTTTACAAGTATGCGATTATATAGTCCGACAGACCATCAACTGTTTGACAGATTTGGTCCAAACTTTGATAAGGACCTACAATCATGATGGTAAAACTGTGTACCAAATTTTATCCATCTAGCTATTCAAGTTTTCGAGTTATAGTGTTCACATGACCGCGGACATACAGATAGACACACTTCCCGTTGACGAATTTTGTCCAAAATTTGATAGAAACCTACAAATTATGTGTAAAGACCACATACCAAATTTCATCCTTGTAGCTCTAATAGTTTTTGAGTTATCGTGTTCACAGACACACAGACAAATTCCAAAATTGTGTTTTTCGGACTCAGGGCGGTCTAAAACGTGGAGATACGTCAAAATCTCAATTTCAAATATTTTGACGATTACAATACTTTCTCTTTGTATGCTTCGTATACGAGAAAGTAAAAAAGTCCAATATTCAGTCAGCTTGTTCACCACATGCACATGAATAGACAGACAGACAAATATAATTCCAAATAAAAGATTTTTTCTTTCCTCGCACTCTCAAGGTTGATATTTTTTTAATGAAAGAACACGTTCTCTGTGGATACGTGCTCATTATTACTTTGCTTAGTATGCTTAAAGGAGCCATAAATGTTTGTTACAAAGCAATTTATGCTCAATTATAATGGTTTTTCATTTGAGAAATAAAAATAAAAAAATCCTTACAAAATGAATAGAAGTTTACCGTTCAATCATAATTTCCTGCGAAAACATGAAATTAAAAGTAAATTATTTTTATTGTCCCATAATATCACACATCACTGATAAAAACAAATTTGTTTAATTTTCAATTTTTAACATATTTACGATGTTATTGCATGTCCATATGGTTCATACAATACACAATTTATAACAGGGACTAAATATAGAGGTAAAAATTCAGAAATTGTAATGAGACTTTCTACTATTTAGTTTTCTCATTTTCCAATTAAAATCAAACTTAGAGGTTGAATTTCCATTATCATGCTATGGATTATTCAAAGTGGGTGTCATAGTGCAAAAAAAATAACAAGGATGAAAACCTATTTGTTTCACCCCTTTGCCATAACATGGCAATACAAGAGAGCAGTCTATTTTAAAAGCCTTATATCAGAAATTCTGGTGAAATAAAGAATTTAATTCATGACTTTAAAATCATAAAAGCTACTGTTCAAATTACCACTCCTCTATCAGTGTTACTATGAAACTAGGACTACTACTGTTAAATTTAAACATTTAAAAAATTATTTATAATTCAAATTTCAGCAAAATAATCAGTAAAATCAGCCAAGATTCCATCATACAGAAAACCACGCCATTTATGCTGATAATAATTCAAATAAATGAAGTTCATCAATCAACTAAAATAAATAGTAACACAATGCTTCTAAGAACTTGGGTTAGAGTTCTAGAAAATTCTTAAGGTTTCTTTATCTAATTTTAAAAAAGACTGCTTTGGTAATAGATAAAATATTATATTAAAAAGTACCAATTGTAACAATTACCAGACTTTACATTCCTCATCATTATTGAATAATAATTTTTTTCATTCTTTTTTTAGGAGGCCGTGGCAGCCAAGTGGTAAGGTCTCAGGTTTGGGACCGGAGGGTTCCAGGTTCGAAACCCGATTCCACTGAAGATCTGCCAGGTATGGGGCCTGTTGCACGTTAAATCATACGTAGTGGCTAAACGTCCTTTCATTGGTGTGGCGTGGAAATTTGGAGAGTGGGGTGCCAGCTCAGGTGTCGTCCTTGTCATCTGACCACGGTTCAAAATTACAAGGTCCGTCCCAAAATAGTCCTCATGTTACTTCAGAACGGGATGTTAAACCTTTTTCCACATCAAAGCAACCTATATGGTGGATTGTGACCATATTTGGGGTCAAATAGACACTTTTAGGAATATAAATTCTTTCACGGTGCCTTTCTCTAGATTTTTCAATATTAGAAAAAATAGCGAACAAAATCATTTTTAAACGCTTTTACTAAATTCGAAATGTTTCATGCTTATATGTAAGGTTGGAATTTTGTGATCGATTTTTCACTCGCTTCTTAATGCACTAGAGTTCTGAATTTTTGTATATTTATTGGGCCTTGACAACAATGCAATATTTTAATAATATTAGAGCTCTCAATTATAAATTTTTAAAAAAATTGCAAAATTATGTTTGCACTCGGTAGGTTTCAGTGGCACCACCTATAGTATTTTTCAGAACTAAAATATTTTTTTCTTTTTTAATGCATTGGTAAGAGTGTTTATTTATATATATATATATATTATTTAAAATATTTCATTAAAATTTGTTAAATAACTCTTACATTAATTTTATTTAATTTGCTCTTATCTTCCCTCTAAAAGGGTCAGAACAAAATGTGTTCAATGAAATGGGTTGTGAGTTGAAAAAGGTCAATTTCATCTCTATAGAGCTCAAGACATAAATTTTATTACTAATGTAATGAATAATCAGACATTTAAGAATGGTCTCATAGAAGGCTTTCAAAAGCATGTTACAGCACTGGTATTCAAAACTCTAAATTTTGATAAGAAATTTCAATAATTACAGAAATAATCCTAATAATTATTTTTAATGTTTATTTTAAAAATAAATATGTATTTCATGTAAAAAACAAATAAATATTTTCCATTTATCATCAGATAATGCTTTATGATTTGAATATCACGATTTTTTTTTGTTACTATAATTGTATTGTTACTCCATGTTAAATAATTGTATTGCACATCAATTCCTTTTTTATCTATTTCAATGATCTTGGTTTATATTTTTCAAGTTTCAAAGCTTCCAAGATAAAAATGCATCATGAAAAATTTTATTTAAAAAGAAATTCTTACCATTCCAGCACATAACACCAAATATTCACAGTTAATGACGCCAAGGCTGGTTTTGACGCCAGTGACTTTGAAACCATTTGTTAAGATTTCTAACACTTTGCATCCCTCAAAATACTTGACACCTGTGGAAAAATTCAGTTTGAAATTCTTGACATTTAAAATTTAAATAAAAAATTATAAACATAAATAAATACAGAATGTGAAACATTTAGACAGAAAGAAAAAAAGTTGCTTTTCCAATTGTGGAGCCTAAATGTTGGCACAAAATACCACTTTTTTTTTGTTTGAGCAGTTGTCAATATGTGTGCCAAGTATAAAAATTTACAGTTCAAAGCTAGAAAAAAATCGCATGTTTTGTTATATACGGCTGCTGTACTTGGCACATTTGGCATGTGTTTTGGCTGTTGTCATGCTAAGAGACAAAAAACTACTGTCTGACACAGTGGCGAATCCAGGGGAGGAGCTATCGGGCTGCAGCCCCCCAGAGCTAAACAAAAATTCTTGATTTTATTTAAAATCACTACAACTGTTTGTTCTTAATTTTCATTGTTTTTTTAATAATAATAAAATTGTGACAACATTGCTTTCTGGCTTGACAGGCTCGAAAATTTTCCTACTTTTCTAATCATTCCACTTGTACTTGTAGCATTGGTGCGGTCGAAAACATTTTTTGGCTAGTTATTTCATTGAATTTTTTATTAAATTATCGAAAGTATTGTAGTGTTCTTTATAATTCTTATTGTCAGGTGAGGAAAGTCCATAAAGTTAAAGTGTTTTGGTTTACATAAACTATGAGATTTGATATTCGTCACTACGATACAAAATTTTTATGACCTCAGCCCCCCTCCCCCAGCCCCAATCCTGGATTCGCCACTGGTCTGCCACAAAAACTGTCACCACCAAATTGTCTAGTTTACGGCAGTCACCATAGAAACAGGTTATTGTATGAAGAATTCATTTTTAGTAGGTAGACGTTCATTCAAAAGTGTTCCACTGCAAACTGGCACCAAAAATTAAAAAACTCCGACTTCTGTCAGATTGCTCCTATTCGAAATGGATCTTCCCTAGCATAACCAGTTGCTATAGTGAGAGCCGTAAACTAGACAATTTGGTGGCGACAGCTCTCGTGGCAGACCAACAGTACAAACTGATTTGAATATAAGAAGTCATATCAGATTTAAAATATGAATTCTTTAGGCAATTAAAAGTATAAATTATTTTGTTTGAATATTCTCACGGAATATATTTAAACAAGATCTTTTTCTTTTCAGTGAAAAGTGAACAAGCATATTTTGGTGATTTTTGCAATTTCTGATAGCAACAAAAATACTAGATAATGTTACAGAAAACATAAACTCAAAACATACTATTTCAGACTACAGATTTTTAATTATATAAATAATGTGGTCCACCCATTGGAGGTACACATCTGCAGTGCCACATGTAATTTTCCAAAAGTATACCTTATCTTTTTACGGTACTTACGTATTAACGCCACTGAGGCTACAGATTGGCGGTAATGCGCCAATAAAGAGCAATCTTGTTTACAAGAACTGCCAAATTGGCGCTAATACGTAAGTACAAAAACCACCAAAATGGCGGCACTTAAAAACAGCCAAATCTGTAGCTGCGGTGGCGTTGGCACCACTTAAAAACTGCCACATTGACGTTAATACGTAAGTACAAAAACCGCCAAATTGACGTTAATACGTAAGTACAAAAACCGCCAAATTGGCGTTAATACGTAAGTACAAAAACCGCCAAATCTGTAGCTGCGGTGGCGTTAATAAGTAAGTACCCTTTTTACATAATTTTTTAGGACTTTATAGAAAGTTTGTGTAGCTTAATGACTTGACACAAATAAAATCAATTGCTAATCACATTTCGTAACTACAATTTGAATGTACAATCAATCACATCATACAGAAACTCAAAGCAACCAAGATACAAGAAAACTTGCTTTCTGCCTAAAAACATGGCTACATTCTAAGAAAAATGAACTGTTGATTATTAAAACTTAATATTATTAATAATGCTCAGATTGAAACTGTTATTATAAACAACTTATTATTAAAAAGTGAGAATTAAAAACAGATAGAAAGTTAATACCTGCTTGGAGAATAAAGAACAAGAACATATAAAGCATAACAATCAGAATATAGAAATTTAAATAAAATATGCTTGTAAAAAAATTTGCTTCTAAAATACATTTAAATATAAAATATATATTTGTTACTTCAAGTAACAAATTTTCACAAACAAAAAAAAAGTTGTATTTAAATGTTTAATCATTAATTTATTTTGTTAACACATTTTGAAAAATAAATTATTCATTTAACTAAAAAATAAATTATTTAATTTATTTTGCAAATTAAAAGATTGATAAAAAGATCTGCCATTAAACACAAAAGAAATCTGTATTAAAAAGTAATTTAAATTTTCTTTAATCTTGGTATGGTAAAAAGGTTTTATTTCGCGTTTTCAATTCAGCACAATCTAAAGAAAACTGCAATACATTAATTAAGTGGAAAATTTTAAATTAAAATAGAAATATTAGTGGCGAAAGATTTTTAAAATCTCTTTAGTTTAAAATTCTAAAATAATGATTAATTGCATTATTCCATTCATTGAAAACAATAGCAACACAGGGAATATCTTTAATGTATTCATGGATTTAAAAACACTTATATTTGCAATACTTAAGATGAAAGAATAAAGAAAATATTTAACCTCTATCTTGAGAAATTTTTGCTAAAGCTTGGCATACACTCAGAGGATTTACAATGCCATCACTTGGAACCCATATTCCACCCTTAAATGAAATCACAGTAAAGTTACAAAGAGTTAGTTGGAAGAAAAAAAATTGAAAGAATAAAAAAAAAAGTACCGAAATAGTTCTAAGAGAAAACTATTGGTTGATTGATTGAAATGTGATGAAATGGAATTTTTAGCAACAAAGGAAGAGAAAACTATGAATAGAAAAGATTGAACTTAAAAATACAAATAAAAAATTTATTATTCTTTATAATTGGCATATCTGATGATTTTTCCATGTCCAGTTTTTGATATTTTCATTTATTTTTAAATTAATCATAAAAATGAAACATGTTTTCTTTAATATAATGTTTCTTAATATAATATTTTCTTGCAATATTTTATTAATCTCAGAATGTACAAAATAATATACAAAAAAAACTTTTAAGAAAGAAAAATCTTTTCTCATCAACAATACTATTTTTTAATTTATGGGTTTTCCTGAAAAAAGAATAACTTTCATAGATTGTTTTCTCAAAGTAACTTAAATTTTTATCTTCATTCACTTTAAACACAGAAAACAATGTACTCAAAGGAGTAACTGAAACAAATTTTTTAAAGATATTTTATTGTACTTACCACTAAATCATCACTTTTTGCAAATGGGTGATAATTTGAAATATCTTTGGGTTCTAAAATGTCACATTTTATCCCATGTATCCTAAAAACAAAATTTAATTCAATTACAGTCGGACCTCTATTTAACAAAATTCTATTTTGCGAACTTTTTCTTGGAACCAAGAACATTTTGAGAATTTTTTCGTAAAATAACCTCCAAATAGCGAAGTGCATTCTCTATTTAACGAACTTTTTCTTGTGATCAAATATTTTTTTTCTCCCTATTTCTCAAAATAATTCTAAACATCTCAAACTTATTCTTTCTTTTAACACATTTTATGGTGACCAATGACTTTGAAGCTGGAAAATGTCAAAGCGAAAGTGATTGAGCATCAAAGAAAAAAATTTAATTCTTAATGAGGTGGATAAAGGCGTGAAAAAAAAGGATTTTGCTTTAAAATTTGTATTCCTCCAAACAACTTATCAACCATAATAAAAAAAATTGTGATAAGATACAAAATTATGATTCATCGAATTCTTGTTCAAAATGTTTAAAAGCATGCGTCTATGAAGATGTGGATGAGGCAGTTTTGAAGTGGACAGTGTGAAAAATAAAAACATTACAGCAATGAATTGCGATGAAGACGAAGATGATGAAAATGGAAATGATCATGATGCAGAAATCAACAAACCTTCGTATGATGAAATGCTAAAATTCATTAATTTTAATATAAAATTATTTTTTAAATTGAAAATACAGTGTATTCCCGGACAATGTTTCGTTTTATACTTGTTTTCCTTGCAGATTTCTTTTTGATGGATAAAATATATAAAACAAATAGATATTAATTTACAAAATAAAGGTGTGATTAAATATTTTTTTAATAATATTTAGTGTTCATGAATTTAAAATCTGTTTTGTGTAGTTTAAAGTATTTTAAAAGGTGAATCTCTATTTAATGAATTTTCCATATAACGAACTTTTTTTCGGGATTTAGCGGCTTCGTTAAATAGAGGTCCGACTGTATATGTACGAAATGCAATTCTCCTTCTATAAAGTTGCAATAAAATCTACAAAGTATATCATATTCAAAGATTTTTAAAGAACCATTTCTAACAAGATTCCATCCATAGATAACCATTGCAATCAAAATTCATTTATAAGCAACAGAAAATGAAGCAATAAATGGACACATATGCAATTAGGAACCAAATACCATTTGGCGGATTTTGGTTTCAATATTTTAAACTCTAATTAAGGGTGAGTAGTTTTTTATGCAAAATTGAACAATCCTCAAAATTTATACAAAAGACTATATATATATAAAGCAATAATAAAATTTGAAATAACACAGCATTTGAATATTTTGCAATGCTTTTAGCTATGTCTCAAAGTTGGTACACTAGAATTAGTTTCCGATTTCTTTCTTTCTTTTTCAATTCCTATTATTAGTTCACACTCTCCCTATATGTATTTATGTATATATCTTTTTCAAATTTTGCAATCGATTTTAAAATAACTTCCCGATGAGCTGGAGACTTGAAACTTTAAACATAGCTCAGAACTAGATGACAATGCAATATTAATTCGCTTTCTTGTGTGTCAGTCATTTCATATTTTGAATGACGCATGCGCAATACATTTTTCATTATCTCTCGAAAACTATTAACATTATAGACTTGGTTCTTGGGTATATCGATGGCCCATGGGATCATCGAAGCACCCCCATATTTTAGCCATATCTTTGAGCATGCGCAGCATGTTTTTTATTATATCTCAAAAACTATTAACATTACAGATTTGGCGACCTCGGCGACAAAGGGAATTTTTAAAATTCAATCGTTAATAAAATACTTTTTATTCATCCACTCAAGCTCAAATACATTTTTTAAAACTTGTAGTGGATGACACTTGATGTTAATACAGTTTTTTCAAATATTAATTCATTAATTAAATTTAATTAATTTTAGTTTTATATGGGAGAAAAAAATTTCTAAATTGAAATTTTTCTTTGTTGACCTAAGTAGGAATTGACTAATTTTTTTTTATATAACTTTTTTTTTTTTATTCAATTACATATAAATTTATTTAAAAGCGGACATTAAAGAAAATATGCTATTAAGTAATATTCATATCAATTATTCCGACTATAAAACTATACAAAAACTTAAGTTTCTAGTTCAGGGACCCTAATAAAGGTATTTCTAAATGATTAAAATTAATACAAGAGTGCTTGTAGAATTCACACTACTATTGAGTCAATCAAGAAAACAGGCATACTGAACTATTATTGTATTAAAAAAAGTCCATAATTTTTCTTAATTGTTAAGAAACATTTTGTGCAATAATGTACATAATTAGGAAGAAATGTCTCTTCAAGAATACTCAATTTTTTTAAAACAAACTTGTGTGTGATGAAATTTAGATAAATGTAGCAATAAGATCTAACAGAAAAACAAGGACAATTCTAGAAGAAACTGCCAGATAAATAAATCAGTTTTAAAATAAAATATTTAAAAAAAACTAGAGATATCAGTTATAGAAGACATTTCAATAAAAGGAGAGCTTCTCACCTAGCTTCAGCAGCAATTCGTCGTAGTTCTATCATTCTCTCATTAGTACGAGCAACATTCACAGATCCAGTTTCAACGAAACCTAATCCAAACAAAAAACATCTGAATAACAAAATTACACGATAGAAATGCACTATAATCAAGTTTGTACTAAAATAAATTGATCTAGAATAAGTGAACACATAATTTTTATCATGATTTCTCACTATCAGATATCCAAATTGAAAAACAACATAATAGATAAAGTAACATTCCTCAGGAGACAAATTACCATCTGTTAAATACATACTGAGAAAGTAAGCAAGTGTTAATCTACATACAATGCAAAGTAAGTATGCAATTCAGTTTAAAAATTAGATTGGATATTGTATGTTCTAAATATTATACACATATTAAGAGAAATTGATTACTCAGGATACGGTTCAAAATCTAGAAATTACAATTATTTTATAGAAATGTCTGTGGCAGTGAGTAGTTTTATCGTGATTTCTCACTACAAGATATCCAAATTGAACAACAACATAAAAGATAAAGTAACATTCCTCAGGAGACAAATTACCATCTGTTAATTACATACTGAGAAAGTAACCAAGTGTTAATCTACATACAATGCAGAGTAAGTATGCATTATATACATATTAAGAGAAATTGATTACTTAGGTTACAATTCAAAATTTAGAAATTATAATTATTTTATAGAAATGTCTGCGGCAGTGAGTAGTTTAGAAGCTTGGACCTTTGGGTCCGGAGTCTCAAATGCTAGCCACTAGACAAAAGGAATTCCCTTTGTCTGGAGGCGGATACTGGCTTATAAACATCACAGAATAAGATGGAGCACGATACACTACAGGAGCATCCCCCAGCTTGTTAGATATTATCTGAATATCAAGGAAGTGATAATTGTGCTGCGTACATATGTGCAGATTGTTGCATTTGTGTGTGCGGAGGCACGTGCAGGCTTTGTGATATGAAATGCATCACAGACTTTGTGCTATCAAATGGTCAGACTTTGAATTGGGAGAGCTTGTGTAGAAGTTGAAGTGGTGTCATCTGTTGGATATAGTAGTAGATGGAATTAATGTGATTTTTGGTGCTGCCAATGGGACTGAAAGTAGGTGTTGTGTATTCTTCCGAATCACCACTGTGGCAGACATGCAGTTTAAAACCTAGACCTTTAGGTCCCGAGTCAAGCATCTTAACCACTAGACGAAAGGAATTCCCGCTATCCAGATGTGGATACTGGCTTTCAAACATCACAGAATAAGATGAATCACAATGCACTACAAGTCTTTGTGAAGTAGCAAGAAATTTTCCGAAGAATGAAGTAGCAACAAAGACATAGGAATTCAGCTAATGACTTAAAATAGCAATATAATTATTTATCTTAATAAAAACTTGCTTCTTTCTTCTAAAAGTAAAGTTGTGTTGATAGGAATGCTTTCGTAACTAAAAGTTTTCAAGTCTGAATGCTTAAAACCCAATTTTTACATGGTATGATTCTCACAACTTCAAATTGATAACAAACACTGCAACATTTGCATTTCTTTCAACTGACTAACACAAATCAGTTGATCAAGTAATAAAAATATCAGTATTGGCATTTATTTTCTTAGTTTTAAGAGATACTGTGACATTTCACATTGTTCTGTGACATTCACAATATTTATTCCATCTTGATATTACTTTTGAATATATTTTTACCATTGATTAATCGAGTTGACTATGAAATTCCAATAAATTTCATTTAATCAATCCAAATTATGCCTTTTGGATAATCAAGTTATATCACGATTCACTACAATGAAAACAGAATTATTCATCATTCATTCTTGTAGAACTGAGGAATGAATTTTGCAAAAATTATTCAGTTACAGGAGATTCTAAAAAATATTTTAGAGCTTAAAATTTAAGTAAAAACATCAAAAAGTTTTTAGTTAGGTGTTTAGCACAAGATTAACATAAAAAATAATAAATTCTTAAAAACTGTTTGTAGATTCTATTTTTAAAGAAAAGTTCATATTTTTCATGAAAAAAATGTTAAATAAAAACACACAGAGTGCAGCAGAAAAATGGTCGATGTTGTTATGCTGAAAATAGTAAGGTAAGCAAGGGACGAAAAAAAAAAAGGTTTCGTCAGGGGAATAATGCATAATCATTGTGTGAGATTTTTTTTTTACAAAGCAGTAGAAAGTAGTAGGAAGATACATGGCTGTATTTCACATTCATTTTAATCGTACATATAAGGATCCAGTTCCTCAACTCATGCAATCAAAGTGTCGGTAAAAAGCTTTCAGAAAATATCAGGTGGTAAGAAAAAAACAATCTGCTATTCAGAACACTTCACAGGCAAAAAAAAAACAGTTATAAGATTTGCATATCTCAGTAGTATGCATTTCAGAACATGTGGAAACAAATTACACAAAAAGTTTAAAAAATTAAAAGTAGAGGAATAGACCCTGGTATAATTATCATTCAATCACATTGTGATGCCGATTAATTTCTATAGTAAAACCTATTTAAAATGGACACCGTAAGAAACGGAATCCTGTCTTAAGTGGAAAAAATATTTGGTCCCGTCGAAAAATATAGAAAGATCCATAGTACATCCCCTCCATAAAACGGAACCTGTCTAACGTGGAAACGGACAGAATTTCAAAAAACAATTCACAATATTTAATTGTTAGAAAACCTGTTCTAATTGACAAAAATTGAGCGTTTTCCAAAAGTTCTGTTTATTTCCTTCGGTAAAACAAAATTTTGTTGAGGCGAATTTACTTGAAAATGTTTGCATTGAAAATTATTCATCAGCCGAAGATATAGATGCAAGTAATCTGCAAATTTTGTTGAACAACGGTAAAGTTTCAGATATAAGTGCAGAAGAATTCATATCAACGAATGGTGATATTTTAACAGAAGTTCCTATTGATAATGTGAATGATATAATTCAAAGGCATATGGACAATGATAGCAATGATGATGATGAATGCAATATAAATGAAAACATTTCCGATAAAGAATAACTCTCTATTAAATCATATGGATACTTTTATAGATACCATACCTGAACTTGAAAGGTTTGCCACAAGTAAGGGAGATGCTGAAATACTTGAACTTTTGAAGAAAACGAGAAAATTAATGGAGCGAAGAATTATTCATTTATTTCTATTTAGTGTCCAAAAGCAATATTATTAAAATAAAATGCATATAAACATATAACTTTTATATGTTTTGTAACTTTTATTGTTATTGTGTAATTTTAAAATTTAATTAAATCTTAATTTTAAAATGTGACACTTATTAAAATGGAATTATCATAATATATTTTTAATAATATACTTTAATGGTATTTTGTTAATCTTATAATATCTTTTTTATTACAATCGATTTCATTTATATAATGATTAGATACATTTGAAATCTTCATATACCTGTATGAAACGGAACCCTGTCTAAAACGGAATATTTTTCTAGCCCCTTTAGATACCATTTAGTACATGTTTTACTGTATTAGCATTTAATAACTAAGGATTAGAAGTGCACAAAAAGATATAAATAACTGTGATAAACGTTCAAGTGTCAATTTAATTACTGCATGTAAGGTAAAGAAGTCTAAGGGGAAAAAATGGCAATTTAAAAAAAAAAAAAAAAATTTCCTTCTTTTTTATTTTACCCCTTTTTTTTTTGAATTAATCATTTCCTATGTTCTGAAATGCATACCAATGAGATCTATTGCCCTTATATTCACTGGTTCCTCTCTCCAGCACCCTCAGCATGCATACTTTGATTAATCTGGAGTCTATGGTGCCGACTTACTTTGTTCCTTTTAGGATCATTGACTATTTGCCGCCAAGAATGGAGAGGAAAGAATATTTGTTTTGGTCACGCAATGATGTTCCCAACGAGCGACATGCACACAAATTAATCTTTTCATCGGTGTTTTGCACATTATGCTATATTGTGCCTGATTTCAATTGGACTGTTTTGTTCATCTCTTTGATGTTATTGGTCGGTTCATTTGAATTTCAATAAAACTTTGTTCGGAATTCTTCAGTTTTCATATTGGTTCAGTACTGTGTATGTTATTGTTGGAAGCTGTTGAAATAACAGACATACGATAGATACACTTTCTTTATTGAAAGTCATAATGAAATAAGTATAAAATTAAGTAGAATAGTTTGTCTACAGAAACATAAAGTTTAAATACAACTACTCGAGCTAACTGATTCATAACTTACTAAACACCACAGTAGATGAGTAGAGAGCATTTTATTACATTTAACACATTGTGCCGCATTGGCATTACAAATAGAAGAAGCTAGAGAGAATGTCAGAGAGGTACAGTAAAACTAAGTAGAACTTGTATACCTACTGTGATGTAAAATACGTCATAGACAGCCGATGTAGGAATTCGGAATAATCAACTGTTGCCAACAGTTATTCTATGTGTTTCATTTCTCAATGAAAAAGCGAAGCTACAAGTATTCTGCTATGCTGAAAGCAAAGCCGCTGATGTTTTTTAAGTTAAAAAAATTTGCCCAGTACATGCTTGAAATGCCGCAGGCATTGCGCACTCTATCTCTCCTTTTCAGGTGACACATGCGCAAGAGAGCAATAAAAAGCACACTGCACATCCAAAACAGTATTTGGCGGTGGGAAATGAAATTGCACCAAGAAAAATTGGTGAGAAACAGGTGTGCACCGTAAATTCCAGGTTTATCCATACTTTAATTCTAACACTCTATAAACATGTAACATACTGAGAATATATATATTTACAGCATTTTTTCATTTAACTTGACTTGCTTCATGTTAATAATGTTTGAATTTTATAATTGATTTTTCACCCATTTCTTCATGTTATAAGGGTTTTGAAATTTTATACATATGTGTGCTTTTGATAACAAAATGCTATTTTAATACTTCCAACACTTCATTATCAGTTAATCAATTAATATAATTAAATTCTGATACCATATGAATGATGTCATCTGGTAGTGCATTTCAGAAAAAATTAATTTTAAGATATCATAATAATTATAATAATGAATTACAAATTAAAAGACTAAAAAGCATAAAATTAAAAAATAAAATAATTAAAGAATAAAATAGTTAAAATCAAAAAATCTATTTTTTAGAACACTAATAAAAGTTTGCTTCGGAAAACTGTTTTTAATAATTTTATTTTTCAGTTTCTTTTTTATATAAGTAAGAATATTTACCCATGTCATGGCCTTCATTCTGCATTTTTTTATATAATTCAGAGCTATAAGTTGTCATTCTGCCTTCCGACATGGAATGGAAATGTCCAACAATCCCACAACTCCTCCAGGAATCTCCACTTCCAATTCTAAAATATTCCAATCGGTGTGATTAACATTATAGAAAAATAACTTGCAAGTAATGTCAGCTTATAAATATGACACAAACTGCACATGCATATTCCATTATTTCTCTATAAAAAATCTTAAAGAAAAAGAAATTATTTTTTAAATATAATTATTTCAATGAAACCGGCAATTTGAAAAATAAATATGTAAAACAGAAAATTAAAATTACCTTTTCAGAACATATGCATCAAAAATTCATTCAGAAAAACTTGCTGATTTTTACGTTTTTAAATTCAAGCTATTATCTTAGAAATCTGCTTGTATTATTAATTTACTGATTTTTGAAATTAGACATACCCTGAAAACCATAAGTTCTACAATAGTTCTTCTGAAAAATTTAATTCATAAACAGTTTCAATTGACTCAATGCATGGTCCTGCTTACCCTCCCTATCACCTACTCCATTCTATCCTTCACCCACCCCCCATCCTTGCCCTACTCAACGATACCACACAACAGAGGACAGTGGCATCGATTGAATGGAAAAAGTGAGGGGCAAAAAATTTATAGACATTTAAAAGACCCAGGAGTATAGAAGGTAAAAAAAATTTCAGAATTTTGTGAAAATACTAGTTAGTTTTTCCAAACACTATTACTTTTTTGTAATTGCTAGTTTTAAGCAGCTAAAATGAAATAAAAAATTCATTTTTTTTCTAAAAAAAAGTAGATGGGATGACTGCTCCCACCCCCGACTTGCCATCACTGGCAGAGGCAGCACAAGCCTGGACAACTGCCTATGACGCTTAAGCAGTGGTGAATCCAGGATTCGGGTCTAGGGGGGGCTGAGGTCATAAAAATTTTGTATCGTAGTGATGAATGTCAAACCTCATGGCTTTTATAAACCAAAACACTTTAACTTCACAGGCTTTCCTCTCCTGGCAATAAGAATAATAAAGAACACTACAATACTTTCGGTAATTTAAAAAAAAAATACAATGAAATAGCTGGCCAAAAAATGTTTTCAACCGCGCCGATGCTACAAGTGCAAGTGGAATGACTAGAAAAGTAAGAAAATTTTCGAGCCTGTCAAGTCAGAAAGCAATGTTGTCACGATTTTATTACTATTCTTTTAGAATGAAAATTAAGATTAAACAGTTGTAGTGATTTGAAATTAAATCAAGAATTTTGGTTTAGCTCTGGGGGAGGGGGGGGGCTGCAGCCCGATAGCCCCTCCCCTGGATTCGACACTGCGCCTAAGCAAGAGTGTGAATGAAAAATATGTTTTAATAGGCTAGAAAAATAAAGTCATAAATTTAAAAAATTGTTGAATATATTATTTTAGTTTCAATAAGACCACTATATAAACTTAAATATAGCTGAATTCTCACCATAATATTATTAAGTCAGGTAAAACATGTATATTTCTAAGTAAAAATTACATTTAGAATGCAAACATTATAGAATTAAAAAAAAGAAAAAGAAATACATTGGTTGGAGGATGGGGGTGCCATACAGTGACAAATCAAGGATTTGGGTTTGGAGGGGGCCGAGACTATCAAAATTTTGCATCGTCGTGACCTCGCGGCTTATGCAAGTCAAATCACTTTAACTTTGCTCATCTGACAATAAAAATCATGAAGGACACTAGAATACTTTCAATAATTTAACAAAAACACAATGAAATAACTAGCCAAAAAAATGTTTTCAAGCCTGTCAAGCAATGTTGACACATTTTTTTTGAAAGGAGATTAAGAACAAACTGCTGTAGTGATTTGAAAAAACACAAAAATTTTAGTTTAGCCCTTGGGGAGGCTGCAGCCTCATAGCACACCAATAGATTCGCCACTAGCGTCCCATGCCCAGTTGGTAAAATTATTTCAGGGTGCTTCTGCCACCCATATCAGAGCATTACAATACTGCTTAATTAAAAACTACACCACTGCACAGTTGCCAAAATCAGGGATGAGATTGGCAAAAAAGCAAAAAGACTGAAATCATACGTGAGCAAAACATTTGTACCATAATTTACACACGAAAGATGTTTTAAGAAGTAATACATCAGAACACGCAATATGATGAAAATATTACACTATAATAATTAATAACTTAATTATTTATAATTCAGTATGCATAAATAAGGAAAAGAATATTAAATTATTATTAAATCATTCACATTATAAGTTAAACAAGTTTAACACATCATCAGGTGCATCAGAAAATACAAAATTAGACATTAAAACATTTACCACCTGTACATCACTGCGATTCAACATACACCCAACAGAACTCTGAGAAGAATTATATTTAATAGCCTTTTGATAAAAGTTAGCTCAAAAAATAAATAAAAATAATGACAAATAATTTCTTCTGCTTCATGCAACTGTGTAAAGTGTATTAGCTCTTTATAAATTATAATAATGTATCACATACTGATTTCTGTTTTATTTCTTTTATTTTTATAAATTTTTGGTCAAGCATATTTTCCCAGAATTTTCTTTCGAAAACGGAAGATAGGAAAGTTTCTTTTCCTTGTGTGAAAGCGGAATTTTTGGAAGAAAAAGCAAATTTTTGCAGTTAAAAAAAAAAAAAAAAAACGGAATTTTGAGAGAAAAAAGACAAAAAGCAGAATTTCTTCAAAATAACAAAAAAGCGGAAATTCGCGAAAAAGCGGAAGAATCTCATCCCTGCAAAATATGTACTAAATGTGTCAAATGTAACAGTTCTTCTGTGAAATGTGATTTTTCAGCACTTTGCAGAATATGTGCATTATACTTGGTGCACTAATCCCCATTTGGGTGACTTGTACACAAACATTAAAGTAATATTTTGTGCCAACATTAGTGTTTAGTGCATATCGCTGTCAGAATAATGGAAAATACAAATTATTTAATTGTAAACAAACATTAAAGTAATATTTTGTGCCAACATTAGTGTTTAGTGAGTATCGCTGTCAGATTAATGGAAAAGTACAAATTATTTAGTTGACAGTCACACATTCGAAAAAAATGAAAACATTACTCTTACTTGCTTTGTTCTAACACAATTATATCTTTCCATCCATTTTCATTCATATGATAGGCAACTGAATTGCCTGTGGCTCCAGCTCCACATATAATAACTTGAGCAGAATGGGGAACATTGTGTGTTCCGAATCCAGCTTTTACCCATGCTGGATAATTTAATAAGAAACTAGAAGATGTCTTGCTCAGAATATGACGATCAATGTATCTTTTGGTTTGCCCTCCTAGCAGCAGGTTGGCAATACGTACAGATCCCATACTATAATGAAGAAAATGTAAAGGCATATCACAATTTTAGAAAGAAAATAATAATGACACAGTTTTATGATACACTTCAACACTTCTCAGTTCCTCTCTCTATGCTGTTCACAGCACGGAAGGCCTTTTGCTTACAGTTTACAAAGTGTGAATTTGCTGTAACAGTTCAACAGACTTTCTGTAGAAAGTTTAACTGGGCTCTGTTAAGTGATAATAGCATTCACTGTCAATATAATTGGTTAGAAATCACCATATGTTTGTGTAGAGGTAAGGTTAGGAATGACCAATCACAATGAAGGTGCCAGGGATATTTTTTTTGCTGACCCTATGCGATTTTCTTCTTTGGGACTTTTATAGCTTGATGCCCTTGATACCTACTGGTGTGCTTCATTTGCACAAGATTGAAACAATTATCACAAAAAATACTCCAGAGAAGCTGATCAAAGGGTGGGATCAACTTGTCCATCAGTTAGATGCTGACATTTGATTAAAAAAAAAGTTCTAATTTGTAGAGAAAACTGTAAGTTCTGTTCTTTCATTCAGTGTGGGTACTTTTCCGTTAGCCAGGCGCAAATGTCACCAATTGTGAACCAAACGCAAGCCAAGTCGCCAAGCGAAGCAATTCGGCACAAATGTCGCCAATTGTGAACTAAACGCGAGCCAAGTCGCCAAGAGCAAAGCAATTTTCTGTTAGCCGGGTGCAAATGTTTCCAATTGTGAACAGCCAAGTCGCCAAGAGCGAAGCGATTTTCTGTTATTCGGTAGCAAATGTCGCCAATTGTGAACCAAATGCGAGCCAAGTCGCCAAGCAAAGTGATTTTCCGTTAGCCGGGCACAAATGTCGCCAATTGTGAACCAAACGCGAGCCAAGTTGCCAAGAGAACGGTTGTAAGAAATTTGGTGGAACTCTACATCATTTGGCGATTTTTCGCTTGCACCCGGCTAATGGAAAAGTACCCAGTGTGTTGTACAGAAATATTTGAAATAACAGAAATATCTCATTGTACAGAAATATTTAAAAAATAGAAAATGCTGTTATTATTTTAAATGTCACCCAGATTTATAATTCTCATCTTTTAGCAACCTGGTCGGAAATAAAATATTTTAATAAGAAAAAAATATAGCAAATTAAGAAACACAAAAAGGGCTTGCATCAGTTTTATTTTAAGTTTTTGCAGCATGAAATAATAAGGCACCCTCACAAATATTTTAATCAACAAAAAAAAAAATAAAGTATCAAAAGCTACCGAGAAAAGTCCCAAATGCTTTTGCTCTATAATTTGATCCGACGACATATTTTCCCCACAGAACAAAGTAAAAAAAATGTAAACTGGAAAGCAAAACAAGCTTCTTTAAAATAGACTAATTAAGTTACTTGAGATGTGCATAATCTTTTTGTAATAATTTATGTTTATCATTTATTCATATTTTAAACATTTCCATAGTAACTATTTTATTATATTTTTGTCTGTGAACTATTGGATAAAAAGGATTTAGTTTGAGAAATATTATGTATGGAGAATAATTCTTATCCGCATCCATAAATCTTATATCATGTTTGAAAACATATCAACTGCAATGAGAACAAAGACAAATAGTCTTAATACATAAAATTAATAAAAAAAAACCTCAGACCAAATTCACAGTAATGGTAAAAATCAGTAAAGTCCTTCATGATAGGAAAACTAAAGTGAAAATTCACACAGTTGATTTTAATTCCAGGAAAATTTTCAACACAACTGATATGATTTTCAAAAACATGATTCTCTAATCTGTAGAATCACTCACAAATGTAATACAATTCAGATTCTAAAAATGTCAATAAGAATTTTTTTTTTTTTCTTTTGATGACAAATATTAATATCAAGCAGCAAATAAGTAAATAAAGAAAAATTCACCGAGGAAAAATTTAACCTACACTTCAAATACATGCATTATATGAGCAATTTTCTATGCTTTTTTAAAAAATATTCAAACTTTACCTTAATTTCTTACTCAAAGTATTAAATAGTTACGACACAACAATATTTCCGTCAAAAAATATGAATAGAATAATCGGTTTTGAACTTCCTATTTATTAATGAATACAATAAAAAATTTTATATTAGAGAATTATGTTTATAACAAAACATCTTTTTAGAGATGGGTACAAGTTACCCTTCGCCTACATCTCTCATACGCACTGTTTCTACTTTTGGACCTAGTTTTTGTCGTTTTTGTTTACTTCTGAATGCAAATTAGCAAAAGCAAACGTGAAGTTGAAGTCACTTTTTTATCAATTTTCAACTAAAAAAAATAATACAACTCTTCGAAGATAAGAAGGCAAAATATGAGAAAAACAGCAATAATTATTATCTAGAAAAAATTAATTTTGAGCGAAAGTGTAAGGAAGCAAATTATGCCGTTCGTAAAATAACTTTTAATTTAATGTTTCACATGTCAAAATTGAGGATGAGGTTGAGCCGTTCCCGTTCCCGTCGTGGTCTCTGATCCAGGAGCAGAAGTGCTTTCGGTTATTTGTTAAAATCAACGAGGTGGGGAATATGAAGTTCAACTATTCCCATGGACACCCGTTTCAGATAAAATCTAATGAGGTTTAACTGATCGACAAAAATAAATATATTTTTCAACAATTTTTTGAAGGAATATTTCTGCATCTCTGAAATTACTGCTTTCACCATGAGTAGTGATTCATCTTCTATGCCTGGTAAGAAATCTTACTGAAAATTGTTTTCATTTATTATGATGTACAAATATCCAGTAGATATTATGTCACATCTTTGTGTGTATATTAGTGATCTGTTCTTCTAACTTATCTGGGGGAAAAAATGTAGATGGTACCGTTTTATTTTTACAAAAAAAGTTTGAATTTGACAATTTGGTTGGTTTTTACTGCATAGAATGACCTGGGGTAATTCACGATCACCACGTTTCTGGGGTAAATAATGATCACCTAATTTTTATTTAAATAAAACAAATTTTCATGAAATTTGAGATATGGTCAGAGACCCTTGAACATTTTACTTTACATTTAATCAATCATAATTTGTTGTTTAGTTTATCAAATTAAGCATCTTTTAAACTGCTGACTATACTTACCATTTCAAAGATGGTTCCTGAATATGCACATTTTTACAAAGATCCTCCTTCCTCTTTTAATAATAAATATTTTGTGTTACTTTTATTTTATCTAAAAATAGTATTAGCTTTTGATTAGTTTTACATTTCCTGTAAACATTAAATTTAACTAGAGGTTGCCCAGCGGTCGAAATTCGACCGTAATTCATTAAAATTTTAAGTTTGAACGTTATTGAGATTATTTTTTATTGAAACAAAAAAAAAGCTTTAAGTTAAAAAAAAAAAAAATGTTGTCCGACTGTTGACCACAGACTTTTATGTGTTTGACATTCAGTATGAACGTAAACAATGAATGTTTTATTTTATTTAATTTAATGCATTGGTAATACATACTATATATAAATTCCTTAGACACAATCTCTACTCTGTATGACTGTTTGACCACAGACTAATATGTATTCAACGTTGACAGATTTAAATCATCCGCATTTTGTATTTCACTCCAAAGAGATTTTTTTAATAAGTAATCTAAATAAACTCCCTCTTGGAGTGGATTTCACTCCTGAGTGATTAAATCAATTACAAATCATCCGCTTCGCATAAGCTCCTCAAGGGGGCCAGACCCAGGAACGATTGGGAACCAGCAAGTGCAGCCTGCGACAACATCGATGTAGTGCAATACAATAGACATCCGTGTCCAACAATCAGCAAACTCTGAAAAACCAGCACACAGCCGCAAAATGGTGAAAATCACGTATAAGTTCTATCAGCATTACATAAATTTTATCTTTCTGCACTCCTTCTCCATATGAACTTTAACTATGCCAAATCTCACACTCCTCCCTGCACGTAATGTACTTAAAAAGGGTTACAAAGTTTTCTCTTCACGTATTAATATATAAATTACAGTGAACTATTATCAAATGTTGTCCCCTTATAGCTGGGGTAATTATTGATCACTGGGGTAATTAATGATCATTGTCATTTCTTGCCATAAATATCATCAGAAATAGCTAATAAATATAATTTTAGTTCTTTTAAATTTTACAGTTCATATTTATGAACTGTAAGAATTAAAAAACATATTTTAACTGTAAGCAAAAAGGTTTTTTTTGTTTTGTTTTTTTTTTTCCGAATTGTAAGCAAAAAAAAGATGTTCTGATTTTCATCAGTTCTAATTTGTCGTAACTTGCTTGTATCTTGATTCTATGTTTACAAATTTTTTAAGTGTTAATTTTTAAACTTATTGAATTAGCCTGATAAATATGATGAGAAACTATAAACCTAAAAAAGATATTAAGTTTCTAGAAGTCAAAATTAATGAAGCTGTTTCAGAGATTGAAAATAAAAGTTTCAGTGTGACAGCTGCTGCTATAGCTGTTGAAATTCCCTTCTCAACTTTACACTCTCGCTTAAAGAAGTTAAAGAATCCACTAGTAATAAAACATTTGAGAACTGCTTCCTATATTCCTGTAGAACATTAGAATGAGTTGGCTGCTTGCGTAAAGAGTGTGGCAAGATGGGGATTTCCTTTCACTCACAAAGAAATTAAAACTGTCTCTGATTTTGTGATTAAAAATAAGGAAGGTACAAACAAATTAGCTGTGCACTTGCAAAAATATTGTTGCTTCAAAGATGATATACCTGAGGAAGATTGGATGAGTTCATTTTATGCATAGGCATAATCTATCTCCAAAAAAGCCCAGTATTCTCAAAACATCCCAAACGTGACAAAATTGAAAAAATAAATATCAAATATATTTTTTATGGTACTATATTCCTTAAATGGAACTGAGCCATTCACTGTTGACTATGCAGCAATAAACAGTGTATATAAATTTTGTAAAGATTTTTGAAAAAATTTAAAGTGTGCAATTTTTTACTTTTTTTTTTAAATAAATCATCTCATCAGTTGCTTAACTATGTCTTGTTGGTTTATTTATTTGATCTAAGGTATTATTTGTTAATTGCTCTTGTATAACCATTTTTTAAATACCTCTTCACTAAAGAAACTAGGTGATTAGTAATTATCCCAGAAGTGATCAGGAATTACCCCGATCCAGGGGGAATTACTGATTACTGAAAATTGAAAGCATTTTAAATTCTATTTTAATTTTCAAAATAAAGAAGGCTGCATGAGACTCATCTCGTAAGTCATCAAACTTTCACCAAAAATTTAAATTCTACCTTGAACAGTTTTCCCACAACATGGATGTTTGCATTTTTTTTTTATCAGGAATTACCCCAGGTCACCCTATAATTTTGTTTTGAAATTTGGTTATAACACTTTCAAAAATAGAATAGTAGTTAATGATTTCTTGAAATCGCCTATGTTTATTCATATATTAGCCATTAATTTTTGTAAAAAAGCTGCAAATAATGAGCAATCCAAATATCCTTTTTGATATTTTTCATCCTCATCTACATATTGTGCCTTTTATTTAATTACTTATTATTTAGTTACTAAATAAGCTATCTAAACTAAATTAATAAATAATGCATTTTTTTACTAAATATTTGTGTATTGAGACCTTATCAAGTGCATTTAACTTTCTATACTTAAGTTTTTTCTATTCTTAATATTCTATTCTTTTTTCTATTATTAAGTTCTTTCTATTTAAGTTTTAATTTTTTAGCACAATGTACGGGAGACTTGGGATGCTTGACCCACTTTTGAAAAAACTGTTTCCCATTTTCTTAAAAATAAGATAGAATTCTAATTTTTTCACCATTTTATAACTCACATTATGTGGCACATTTCCACACTATTATAATTTATAAAATATTTAAAATAACATTTTTTATAAAGATTTTCCAAAATGGTAAAAACTGGGTCAAACATACCTACTTCAGGGAGGTTTGGCCCTGTTATTAAAACCAAAATAAAACATTGTTTAAAAATTAATAATGAGATATCAACCACTTAATTAACTATTCCTCTTTATAACATACAATTCAGAATTAGTTTATTTAGAAACAGTTCATCTCAGTTCCAAACTTTGATTTTAGATTATTGCTTGTCATTCGGCTGCTTTATCGCAATGTTTCTTTAATCTATTTTGAATAATACACGCATTAAAAAAAGATTATCCTAAATAGCAAAGTTGCTGTAACAATACATCTGGTCTATCATCCAAAATCAATGGAAGCTGTTAACCATGCCTGAAATCAAAATACCTGTTTATAACCTTATTAATGTTTGTTTTTTTTTTCCTTTGTGGCTCTTTTTTTTGTCCCATGTTATTCATTTGGATTGTTACTGAAATTGGAGTTGAAAAGGATTTAAAAAAGTTTTAAAATTTTTTAATCAGTAACTAAAATTAGTATGTTAATGTAACAATGAAATATTTCTATTATAATTAGTGACAACTGAAGTTGACACAATGGGGAAGGCTACGCAACGTATTATCTGTATTTAATAATGTTAAATATCATGAAATATTGAAATGCAATTAATAATACTTAAAATAAAACTTAGTTTTGAATTCCAATAACCAGTATTCAGCATGGTGAGGTCCTAGATTAACCACTTGACAGTTTCTTTTTTCTACCATATTGTGTCCAAAAATAAGCACATTTTTTATAAGTAATTTTGTGTTCAAATTGATTTTATAACTTCAAATCAGCAATCAAAACAGTTACAAGTATTGATTTTCTTAATTTTTGACAATCTTTAATTGCAGGAGAAAAAAGGACCTAAAAACTGGTTTATCTAACCTAAACTGACCAAAAAAACTGGTTTTACACTTGTTTTGCTATCCAACATTAATTGGACTACTAAAGCCGTTTACTAGAAACATTGCAAAGTAAAGAAAGGGAAAATCAATGGAATGGCTTAGAAAAATGACCTGCCCAGGTGGCATTTGGGCAAATCGGGGAAGTCCCCTTTCACAGTGCCTGAATGGTGTTTGGGCAAAACTGTTAAGTGGTTAAATATAGATGATAGACACTAAGATAGACATTTACAGTGTTTTACTTAGTGTAAACTTACTGACTGTCAATTAAGTGACTGTTAATTGTCACTGACTTCATAAAATTGCAAGAAAGAATAAAACAAATTTAAAAAATGTAAGGTATAAGCTTTTATTCAAAATGCACTTTAAATGAGGAAAAATGAATGCAAATGTTGAAAATAATTTTTCTGATTACAATAAAATGCATGGTTCAAATAAAGTGTGCATGCCTTTACCTTCTATGAATATTCCGTTTGTTTAAGGAAATATACAGAAAATATAAGGTGCTATATAAGGCACCCATACTTTTATTCGAACCATTCATTTTCTTGTAATCAGCAAAATTATTTTCAACTTTTGCATTCATTTTTTCTCATTTAAAGTGCATTTTGAATAAAGGCTTATACCTTAAATTTTTTTATTTATTTTATTTTCTACTTTTTATTGACGGCTGACACAAATACAAACAGCATGTTAGGCATAGTAAACAAAATTCAATTATTGAATTTTCCAATATAAAACACATTAATAGGTAGCTGTTTCAATATGTTCCATCTATATATATATATATATTTCTCTTACGCAGCACGATTGCAGTTACATTATCTTGAATTGGAAAAAAGTGTGACACAGACTGAGATATGAAACAAGACTCACTTCCCGATCTGACCTTTGACCCTCAAGCTAGCTACTCAGAAATGGGGATGATTGACAGGCCACACACCCTTCTATTGTGTGTTGTCTAGTGGTGGTGTTACAACCCTATGTAAGATGAGGTTACCACCTTCCAAACTTTATTGCCCAAATATAGGGCTAAAATTTTAATATCTTTTTGGATTTAAAATAGGTATAGATTGCAAATTTTTTTACATAATATTGTAAGGGAGACTGGGATGTTTGGTCCATTTTTGAAAAAACTGTCTCCCATTTTCTTTAAAAACAAGATTGAAATCTAGTTTTTTCACCATTTTATAACTCATATTATGGGACGTATTTCCGCACTTTTATAATTTATAAAATATTTAAAATAACATTTTTTTATAAAGATTTTCCAAAATAGTAAAAACTGGGTCAAACATCCCCACTTCAAGGAGGTTTGACCCACTTATTAAAAACAAAATAAAACAATGTTTAAAAATTAATGATATATTAACTACTTAATTAACCATTCCTCTTTATAACATATAATTCAGAATTGGTTCATTTTGTCAACATCATATAAACTGCATTCTTTGAAAGTTTTTATAATCACGAAAGTCGAATTTAATTTTCAAAGCGACTGTTTCAGTTTTACCACATTTGTTTTAATTAAAGCCCATTGCTCTACCCAGTCTTCACAAAGATAATTCTTTATGTCTGTATATAAATTCTTTCAACTAGTCATAGCTAGCAGATTTGTTTGTTGACTGTCTTTCGAGTTAATCCATAATGTAACTCGGAAGGAAGCTCCTCAAAATTCCTCAGTTTCCCCTCTTATCAGGGAATATATGACAGGAGATATGATTAGCTTTAAATTATATATTTCCATTCTCAAAGCCCTTATATTTGTCCATGTATCTCTTCCTAACTTTTTTTTTATTATTATTATCAATTTAATTCTCAATTAATGCTTTAACATTTTCATCTTTTTAAATGATGGTCAGAATAGCAGCTTTAATTAACTTTGAGAATACCTTTCTTTTTTTTTTTAATTCTGACTTATAGAAAAATGGTATAAAAATAAACAAAAGACATTGTTTATTATCTTGATTATTTTTTCATTATACTTACTGAAGGTGTTAATGAGGCCCAGGGATGAAGAGATATTTAAAAATTCAGTAAATGCTTATGTAACATTTTTTTTCTTTTCATTGTTAAAGATTTTAATACCTATTTGCCCAATAATATCCAAGATATAATAGATTAAACAGTAGCATATATGAATGGTACAACATTGCTTTGATGAAAATTTTATATGCTTTGAGCATTTAAGGCACAGAATTTTCCCAACTAAGATATAAATCTTCCAAACATAGAAATCATTAATTAAATTTAAACTAAGTTAGAAATATGTAAGATTTAACTTTAAATTAAAAATGTTAGCCCTTTAAAATTATAAAATCTGAAGGTTTGGCCCGGGTCAAACCTCCCATACTTGCTATGGGTCAAACATCGCCGTGCAGCAATTTTATTAAAAACATAAAAAAGCTCATATTAATAACTATTATTATTTCTATTTAAGTGGATAGTCTTTCAGAGCATTATTTAAGGTAGTTTCATAAACCAAAATATTTTTATAAATTTAACATATAATTAGCACAAGTTCTTACAAATGAAAAACCAAAAATTTACTTTTCTAAGCAAGAAATCTGAAACAGGAAATAGCTTCTCTGCTTTTTCTGTAAATGGCTACTTTAGTATGGTATGCTGTTGATGATTATTGAGCTGCCATCTGGTATTTAATCTTTGAAATCAGTTTTTTTTTTTTTTTTTTCATAAAGTTAAAGGGGATGGGTCAAACATTCTCCTGAAACCTGCCACTGTGCTAAATTTCAAAGCTGTAGCTTGATTGGAAGTGAGTAAGAAATCCGTCTCAAGATTTGTGGACAAGACACTCAAGTTGAATAAAAGCTTATAAAAAGATGCTAAACTGGCTGATTTGAGTAGATTTTTTTAAAAAAATAGATCCTTCTTCTGTAAATAAGTTTGTGTTAGTATTGAATTATTCTGTTTCTATACTTATAAAGGTAACTGTTTAGTCTCTTCATTATCTAAACAAATCTGTCTTGCCAGCCATGGAATTTTACACGCAGGTAGTTGTAATGGTCACCTAGTGCACTTAAAATTTTAAAATTATAAGTATAAAATTTTTATTTAATATTTCATGTTTTTGGGGGTGATTTTTCACACAGATTTGTCCGTAGCGTCATTTCTAATGATTGTAGAAAAAATGTGAAGCACCACCAAATAAAACAAACATATGTCATTCTAGTGAAATATGCTTTGAATGCCTGACATAATTTACTGAATTTTGAGAAATTTTAAAAATAAAGTCAGTTTTCCTGAAAAACTTGAAAATTAAAACTAAAATTCCTGCAACCAACATTTTAATTTCTTTATCTTTTTCACATATTTTTGAGATAATAACTGAAACATTTCTCCCTAATTTAAAACAAGAATGGTAAAAAAAAAAAATAATTGATTTTTTAAATTATTTGTTTTCCAGATGAGTTCAGAGATTTTCTTCACAGATCTGTGGGGGAAAAGGGAATCCTTCTTCACTGGACTTCTCTTTGCATAGTGTGCCTTATATCTTTGCCAGTCTTGACTTGACAAAGAACCAATTGAGAAATGTTCCAAAGCATAATAAAAATTATTTTTACACAATTTAAAATTCTAATAATTTGCAGCCAACTTCTCATTTCACTCTCTGTTTTTCAATATGTCTTCATTTCCATTTATTTTTTTCGATTTTTGTCATCTGCAGTTCCACATACAATATCATTGTCACAAAGAAAAATAAAATATGCAAAATCAATACTTTTTTTTAAATTTGTTTTCATATAGCTTTATTTTAGTTTTTATTTCACTGACATTCATTGTGTCTTCGGTAACACCGAGCAGGTACTTCTAATGTTATTTCTTGTTCCTAAATTAGAAAATTTCATCATAAAAACTGATGTATTTGTCCATTTTTATGCATAAAAACTGATTATTCGGTACTTCCTTATTATAGCAGCTCCCGATATTGAATCTCCAAGATGGTGGTAAAATCTTGCCGAAACGTTTGCAGTCCTATAAAAACAGCAAGTGTTCTTATATTAGCATTGTGTTACTTTTTTGCTAAGGCTCTAGAATTTGCATTAGTTTTTTTTTAAATATTCCTTGTTGAGGGGCTTGTGAGTGGGCATCAAGCAGGTTTTTTAAACTCAAAAAACATCCTATGGCTTTGCTAACACATTGAACTTATAAGCTTGCTTCTTTGCTTGGCAAAATAGAAGTTGCCAGGTAACTTACAAGCTCGACCTTGGTGTAATCTGAAACTTGCCAGGTAAGCTCGGAGGCTACTATAATAAGGAATTGCCATTATAACTAAAACTGTATTTTGAAATCTGTTCTTTTCTCTTAGATATTGAAGAATATATGGCATCTATCTGTGACCAAAATGGAATAGCTGATAATAGTATTCTTAATGCCACAACCTCCTGTGATGATGATTGTTCATCTGGTGAAGTAGAAATAATAAAAGAATTGAAAGTTAATCTTGAGAAACACGAGTGTGCTTTGTGCTGTGAAGGGACATTTTTAGTGAATAAATTGTTACAATTTGGTGGCGTCCTGAATGATAAGCATAAACATGCATGTGACATATGCAATACAGGTTTCAAAACAAAAGCTGATGTAAATAAACATAAGAAGCTGCATGAAGATGAAGATTTATCAGAAGATCCAGGCTGTCAAGATTTGACTTCTCTCTTAAACGTATCAAACTCTCATGAAATCAGTGCATCAAGGCCATCATCATCATCTCGCAAAAAGAAAAACTCATCTGCTCCTGTGGTTTGTGATATCTGTTATAAAATTTTCAAATCTGAAAAAACTCTTCAAGCTCATAAGAAGAATCAGCATAGCAATATAATTTATACTTGTGAAGTTTGTGATACAAAATTTTCTAAGTTTCAAACCTTTAAGAAACACTGTGCAACTCATGCAGGTTCACAACAATTCGTCACCTGTCCAACATGTAACAAACAATTTTTGTATAAAGACTCTTTTAAAAAACATGTATGTGCTTTAAAAACATAACATTATTGATCTTATTATTAATATGTTTTTATTATTAACTGCAAAATATTACTATGGATAAACTTGAGTTTGTTCACTGAACATAGTTTAGTTTTTTAAAAATTGTCTTTTAAAGCTTGTGAATATGAAATATTTTCCTAATATCCGTACTTCTAAACAAGGTTTCTAAAATTTTTCTCTGGTGATTTCTTTTGAGGAGAAAAAGTCAAAGCAAAAAAAAAAATTTACTGTAACCACAAAGAAAAATATGAAAATAAAATGTTAATTATGACAACTATTAAAAATAGTCCTTCAAGGAATTTCATAAAAAATTTTTAGGATAAGATGATTTTCCTATCGATTTTTGCTTGTAACCATTGGAAAATCTGATACAAGAAGGCTTTGCAAGAACTTCCCTGGTACCAAATTGTTTATCCATTTTATGAAAACTGCCTTATCTGAATGTTTGTATCTGATGCTGATGTTACAACATATAGCTACGTTAAAGTGTAATTCTGCCTTGTCTTATTTTTATGTTTTATTTCCGATGTGGGTATGACAACCATTTTTTTTTTCTAAGGAAAAAAATGGCAAGTATAATTAATGCTTTTTTTTTTTCCCTAAGGGAAAAAAAAAGAGCATTAATTATACTTGTCATGTTATTCAAGATCGTTATATATTTTTAAAACTGATTTTTAGAATTTGAGAAATTTATTTATTGTAATTTTGGTACATTTGGAATTTTATTTTTTCAGGTTTGTGTGAAATATTCATTTTGTAATAAAATATTCACAGTTGATGGTGTTTTATAAAATTGGCTAAAAATTTGCATGTAAGATAATTGTGGAAAAATAAATGTGCTTTGTTATAGAATATCTCATTAACTGAACATTTAAGTATATTTTTGTATATGTTATTAAAAATGAGTTGAATTATTTTTATAACGAGGCAAAACAGTAAGAATAGTAACTTTTTGAATAAATTGGATAGTATTTCTTTTTGATGTTTGTTTTAAACTGTTTTTGAGGCAATGATTGCTCTCATCCTGGAAACATAAAAAGTTGTATCAAATTACAGTGAATGGTGATTTCAATTTTTTGATCTCTGTAGTATTATAGGAAATGAAATAACAGAATCTTCAGGTTTTAAAAAAGTCTTGAGCCATATTGGATCAAGCAACAAAAACAATATCAGGATTAAATAAAAGTAAATAAAATTACTGGTAACCAGTATTTTATTAATGAGTAGACATAGTATCAAGATGAGACTGTTTGCAGTATTAAAGTGTTGACTCGTGTGTCATATATTAAAACCATTCGTCTTTCTCTATTAATGTTACTAACAAAGTTGAGGCAGAGTTCTCTTTCCCAGGAATCAGTTTGTGATTCTTTATAAAAACAAAATTGCCTGCTTATTGGAAAGGCTTCCAACAACTTCCAAGTAATGTTTGGTTTGGAAGAATATATCCCATAATGGAAGCAGACAGGATTAGCACCTCTAAATAGCCTCCTCAGAATCTAAGGTTTTGTTCCCAATTAAAAGCTGTTGGATTAGTTTTCAGATTTTTAAGAGGTTTCAAGGCTGTTAAGTTCTTGATATACAGTTTTAATAAAACATATTGATTTCTCCAAGGTTTTGATACAACCCATTGGTGTTATCGCAAAATAAGCAGCGCTCTGAAAGCAGTACCAGAACACACTAACCTGGGTAACAAAAATTGCGCTGTTTTAAGAATGTTTTCTTAATGTTTTGTTATTTATTTCCCTTTTTTAATAAAACAGTGCCGGATCCACTACTCCCCTTGTACAACCTATCTTGTCTCAAGATGTATAGAATAGAAGTTGGAAATCATATAAATGGCAACAAGGTTTTTGGCAAAAGGTATCGGTAAGAGCTGAATCAAATATGAAGGAACCATACTTTTAAATATCAGTCTAGTTGTTAAAAGAAAATTTAAAAGCTTAATAAAAAACAAATAGGAAATGTTTGTCTGCTACAAAATGTCCCTGGTAGAATATCTGTTTTTGTTACTTTGAAACAAGTGCTATTGATTGCTAAATATGACAATTTCATTGATCTTCATTTGAATATCATCGTCCTTTGAAAATGTGTTTCATTTATTGCTGCGCCACACAAGTCTGTTCTTTAAGTCAGGACCATATTTTTGATAGACAGACAGTAGACAATAAACTTCTTGATAGTCGTCTCCATCTGGAATGCTAAAGATTTCATAGAAGAATCTGCAGACAGTGTGTACAGAATAGCACTGTCCCCCTGATATATGCCTAAGAGCAAGAGGCTGTTTCTTCTATATGGTATTGTAATTACTAGGCAAATTGTTTCATTATCAGAAAGTGAATAAAAAGTCATTATTAGTTCAGTCCTACCTCTAAAATCCGAAAACCGGACGATTTTTTTTCAACTCGTACATAACGAGAAAAAAAATGGCTAAATAAATTTTAAACTAGAACGCTTGAGGTAAGATGCGGAAATTCCAGTCATTTTATTCATTTTAAACTACTATTTTTTGTCTTTGTGTCATTATTTAATGTCTCTTTATGTTTTTATTGTTTAAAACACATTTTTATATGGAGTTGTTGGAATTGACATCAACGTGTAGATCGGCATACGTCTCGATTGATTGCGCATGCTCAGACGTCAGAGGCGTTACCAAGGCAACCATTTGGCGTTGCCTTGCGACTCTCGGGTCTGTTCTGAAGACGTCAGTACATGCGCGCTTAATTGTGACGCAACTTACCTACACGGTGACATCAGAACTTTGACATCTCTATTGGTTTAAGTAAGATATCTAAAATCCGAAAAATTCCGAAATCCGGACCTCCCAAAGCCCCGAGCAGTCCGGATTTTCGAGGTTATACTGTATTAGACTATCACAAGAATATTATGTAATGTTATTTGATATGCATTTTTTTTATTAACCTCTTAATGACCTCAACTGAGTTAACTTGTTCTCTTATACTATAGAGTGAACTTAAATTAGTGCATTAAGTGGTTAATGTTATTTGATATGATATGTATTTTTTTTTTTTTAAATCTTGCATGGGATATTTAGATTCTGTATTTCTTAAAAATCTTATTGTTCTATTATTTTTGTTTTAAAATTTGAGGAAGCAATTATTAACTATTTTTCTTTGTATGTTGATGAGATGCTTTAATCAGTGTTGATCAATCAATACTTTTCCCATCACATTTTTCTTCTCTTATTTTTACATACTTCTTTTGATCTTTAGATAAATCTGAATATATTACTATTATATTTTTGACCATTTATTATTAATTTTTTTTCCTGATATGTGTGGATAAACAATAGTTTTAATCTCCTAACTGCTGAATAATTAATGCTCCTAGTCTTATATCATGCCATAATTTATAGAACAAGATACTTTTATTAAG